>JAAGWO010000337.1:0-26832 GCA_013266205.1 Fusarium decemcellulare
AAAGATATTATATTCTTTATTATAATAGAATGATACCTAAAACCAGATAGCGACTTACTGACCGTGTCTTAACGTCCTCACCGCTTATACCAATGCGATAGCTGTTGTCACACTCACTGTACGATGAAGCTAGGCTGACCCAGAGAGCTACCTAGCGGTTAAGAAGGATTTTACAGCTCTAACGACGGTCTTGATACTAGCTGGCTAGGTTACTTAAATTGTGCCATCTTAACTCAATAGTCTGAGTTAATACGGTAAGATTTTAGCATACTAACTTAGCTAGGGAATAGCGAGGATAAAGCCGGTGTTTTCGGGCTATTACCGTAATAGGATTGATCGGCACCCCGGATGTTTGAGGATCTTCGGAGGAGCAGGGTTGCATCGTTTCGGCCCGAAAGCAAAATGTAATCAAGGACACACCTCGTTTTCCGGGGAAAGTCCAGGTAGTAACAACGAATCAGTACGCATCATACAGGCAATACATACTCCATCATGCTTACATGTTTACTGTCGCGTGGTAGACAACGCGACCCATTTCCACGGTACCAAAAACACGTGCCGCCAGGATTGAGACGGTCGGCCAATTACCTCTTATGGTCTAACGTACCCGCGTGGAGCGGGGAACTGTACTATGATTTGCCTGATTCAACCGTCAGCTGGATCCTTCATCCCTTTATTTCTCAGATATATAAAACTGCAACGATAGACCGCTAGGAAATATGAAAGGGACAAGTGAAGGCAGGTTCTCGAATTGTTTTCATCTAGTCTTCTCCTATTTCTTCTCCGTCAAGGTTTTATTTGTCGCCAAGATGCATCTGAAAGCTACTGTGACTAGCGTGCTGGCTCTCGCCCTCGCTGCTCCAACCTTCGCTCTCAATTCAAGAAGTGGTATGGAGTCATATAAGGTCAAAAATTTAGAATGAACCTACATTGTTGACTCATACAACAGCTAATTCCACTGCGGACTCGGACGCTCTCAAGACATGGTGGCACGCTACTGGCGAGATCAACACCAAGACCGCAGTCCGCCCTGAAAATGTCCGCCAGTCTCACCTGTATAACGTTCAGGTTGCCGCATCCTCCGCATCTAGCAAGTTCTACGACTCTTTTGTTTACGAGTCCATCCCTAGAAACGGAAACGGTCCCCTCTGCAAGCCAGGGACGACGGATACTTCTTGCAGTGACGATCAGATCACTATCGAACCTGACATTGGCGTTGATATGGCTTGGACACAATATCTGGCATCCGAGGAAACCATAGTCAGAATTACGCGAACTGATGGGGGTTCTGTCGACACGTCCAACGTCAAGATCCGACCCACCAATTTGAAATTCAACATCATGAACGACGGAGATGCAGTCCTTATCACGGTGCCATTCAGTCAGGACGGTCATCGCTTTTCTGTCGAGTTCCAGGATAACCTATGGGAGTATCGTGCCAACAAGGCAACGTCTGCTACGGACTACGTGCAGAACAAGAATCCCAATGGCAAGAGCTACGTTGAGAAGTATGACGATGATAACAATCCAGTTGTGGGCGTCGAGCCTCTGAATGCGCTGTTGGTCTTTATGAGTCCCTTCCCAGATGCGAAGTACCTCCCCGACTTGACTGCCGACACATACAAAGTCTCCGAGGGTCTCGTAACCGGACTCGACAAAGTTACCGAGAAGACCCTCTACTTCCCTCCTGGAGTCTACTGGTTCACTGGCTCAGCACACGCCATTCTTTCTCAGTCTATCACGTGGGTCTACATCGCCCCAGGTGCCTATGTCAAGGGTGCTATTCAGTACAACTCTCATGATCTCGATCTCCGCGCCACTGGTTTCGGTGTCCTATCGGGAGAGCAATATGTCTACCAGGCAAACACAGCGAAGAACTACGAAAACGACAAATCCGACGGAACCTCGCTGAAGATGTGGCGTGGAGAATCTGCCCGCGGTACAAAATGGACTATCCATGGACTTACCACCAATGCCCCTCCTTTCAATTCCATGGACTTCTACGGTGAAGATCTTAGCAGCTTTTCGGTTGATGCTTCGGACTACAAGCAAGTCGGCGCCTTCTTTGGCCAGACCGATGGTATTCAGATGTATCCCGGTTCACACGTGCGAAACGTCTTCTACCACGTTGGCGACGATGGCATCAAGACTTACTACAGTGACGTCCTATGCGAGAAGATGACGGTTTGGAAGACCAACAACGCCCCTATCGTACAGTTTGGCTGGTACGGCCGAAACGTGGATAACGTCACCGTTGACTCCGTTGACGTCATTCACACCCGCTACTTTAGACAGGAGACGATCTGGCCTCGTGCTCTGGTTGCTTCTGCAGCTTCCTACGAGGATCAGGAGTCAACCTCTACAGCCGATGTCACTAAGTCTTATTCAAACTATCATATTACCAACTGGAGATGCGAGGGTATTTGTCCTGCTCTGGTGGGCATCAACCCCATGGAAAACATTGACAACTTCCTATTCAAGAACGTCTGGGTTGAGAAGCTGGGCCCATTATCCACACAGATTGGACGGAGCAGATTCTCGGTGTTCACGGATGCAAAGCATGATAACAAGATTGTCGCACTCGGAGACAACTCGGAGGATAACTTGGGTCTCATTATTGAGGACTTTTACGTTGGAGACGAGAAGATCTCCTTTGAGGCAAATAACTGGCAGATGAACGACTTGGGGCAGTTGAACATCGACGGTCATTGGCAAGGACGCTGGACTGTACGGTAGATGCTTTTCTTTAGTGGATGCAAAATACATCGCGGTATCCTTCTGATACTGGTGAAATTGATATTGATGGAGTACATTATCCCCCGTAATATTGTGTTTTTCGTTGTCGCTGAAGCTGGAAAACTCCGTGCAAAGATGGCCACCCCTCGAACCTTGGTTCCGCGCCCAACCCAGTATCTGCCGTATCTCAAGCCTAACGCTTTGTAGGTCGCTTCGCCTATTACTCTCATGTAGAAGCAATTAGAAAGTCTCAAGGATTATCACAAAAGCCTTTTCGATCACAATAAGCAGAACAACCCTAACCCTAACGGAGGAGCAGAGATGTCTTCAATTTTAGGGTTACTCAATTGCTCGTGAAAGTTGTTGCAGTTAAGGAGCTTAGAAACGAACAAGTCAACCGAATGCACAAACAATAGAGATCGTGGAGTCGCGTCGAGCCCAGCTTCCATCCTATCCTGTAGACTCCCTTTGAAACCAGCTTGTGGGTTGGTGTTTTAGAGGGAGCCACCCGATATTTCCACCACGTTTCGTAATACAAGTCTCATCCGCTTTAATATTAAGCCCGTGATTACCTGGCTCTGGTGTGGTTAGGAATTTCTGGCCCGAATCGCAGTCTGAAGGAGCTCATAAGCAGCATTGTCCTTTGCGAGCGTGCCCTTCTCTGGCATTGAATCTTCATCCTCTGATTCATAAGCACAGCCAATCTCCAAGTAAGGAGAGGGGCCCATTCCAATATTGTATTCGATGTATTGCATCTGTGAAGATCGCTCTTGCGATATCCCCGTACCGTATAGATACCTTTCTATTGGCGCTTCTTCATCTCGTTCTGGAGGTTCAGGACAAGCAAAGTTTCTATGGGCGTTGTGCTCCACACACTGGATCAGCTCGTCCACATTAAGATGTGCAAAATTCGCGTCTTGCTGAGCAGCCGTAAAGGTAGGGTTGGTAGAGTTCTGTCCACTGCCCACTGTGAACTTCCTGAGACTTTTCATAGTTGTTGCCCAGCTGGAGAGTAGATGATACCATCGCAGAGTGAACCTAAATGTTTCAGCCTCCTCGCCGCGGTCCATGACAGTGAACATGTCGGGATATCCGTCACTGTCCAAAGGACCCCGTTGATGAGCCTCGTACAGGACAAAACAGTCGTCAAGATACAACTCCTCCAATCCTTCGCTACCATTTTCTTTACCAATGGATGCAAAGAAGTCAATCTGCCATTGATGGCTGAAAACGTACTTTCCAAGCGCTAAAACCTTGAGGCGTGGCAGGAAACCGACATCGCGGAAGTCCATCTTGGGAAACCAGCCCCAGAAGTCTTTACAGTATAGCGAAAGGACTCTGAGATTGTCGGCGAGGCTCGGGGAGAGCCACGTCGAGTTCAGGTTTTCAAAGAGGAAGTATTTCTCTTCAAAATACACACTTGACTCTGGCGAAGCGTCGTCTTCTTCGGTTGCAATCAAGAGTTTTAGATGTGTCAGGCTAGGAAGGCTCAATAGTTTCTTCCAGGCTTCAGAGGTAGTGAGAGATGAATCGTCATAGTCGGCGAGATTTGAGATTGTGAGTTCCTGCAAGCCCATGACTTGGCCTGAAGGGACATCTAGGCCATCCTCCGGATAAGCGGGCTCGAAGTCGGGAAGTGATGCTGTGTCATCGATTGTGATTTGTTCCGCTTTTGTCCACAAGCCGGTAATGCAATGAAAAACGGTATCCAGCACCCTGTATCGAAAATCCCATGTTTCCTCAATGCTCGTACGCCAAAAGTCTCTGTCATTATCCCCACAGAACTCACTGAATCGCAAGTGTAATCTTGTCAATTCACCAAACCAACAGACATATGGAAGGGCGTTCATGAAAGGCTGGGGAATTTGATAGTCCTCGTTGGCGTTGTACCGGAATTCAGGGCCGATCCAGGTGTCGATCGTGAGCTCCTTGACATGGCCCCTCAGCCTGGAGGACTTTGCAATGTTGGTGAAGCGCTCGGCCGAGGTACCATAAGCGACGAGACGGAGGGTTTGAAAAGCGAACGGAGTGGCTACATCTTGTAGCTTGTGTGACGTAAGCCTCAAGCGGAGTAAGCTGCGTCTCGACAAGTTGGCACAGATCAAACCCCATATCTCAGGAGGAAGCGTTGAATCTGTCCCAAGAGTGTCGCTCATGATGGGGAGCGGAGTTGTACTAATAGGTGCGATGAAGAGTGGTGAATGAGTTCAAAGTCTTGGAGTTACGAATCTGGCTTCTTATTGACTTTTATTAACCCTGTAAAGATTTCTAGGCAGGAGGGGGCTCCACTAATGGTCATCGCACTGCTGCCTGCTTGCTGCACAGCCGTTCAACCGAAGGACCAAAAATAGGTAGCGCTTGTTGAGAGACTCAAGTTATTTTAAGCTCCTGATACCAAGTTTACGAGATCCCAATTAGCATAGCGACTGCCGAACTCTATAGGCTGACGTTCACAAATAAGGACATTACTAGCCTCTCAGCCGTCATTTCACTCGGTTTCTGCGCCCTTCAACCCAAAGGTTCGAGCAGACATCTTAAGTCGTGGGCCGAGCGTTGCGAAGCCAACTTAGATGCAAACAGACACAAGATGACTAGTATGCAGGAATCTGGCAGAGTCAAAGTGCACAACGGCTATGTAAGCAGAGGCTACCGGAACATGATTGATCTGAGATCTAGAAGACAGCTTGAGACTTCAAAGTAATGTGTTGTCTCAGGCTCGCAATTTAGGGGCAGCTTTAGGTAGCGACCCCTAAGGATATAGGTGTTTCATCTGTTGCAAGGAGCTCCGAATGCTGAAAGACCTTGCCTTCAAGCGTTCGCATAAAGAACTGAACCCTTGTCCCTCGTATTTTCGCTCCGTATGCTCCAGCTTGAGCACTTTCTGAAGGCTCCGATATGAACCGATGCACCCTTCTTTCTTCTGGCGGCATGCCGGCACATGCAACTGACATTGGTGATAGCTGTCCCTGGTCATCTAAGATCGCACCATGCTCGATTTCGATTAAGCGTCGCCCAATAGCATGCATTATCTGGCTCTCCCAAAGGCTTTCTCGCGGTACTCCATGCACCTTGATCAGCCGCAGGGCTTCCAAGCGTGTGTTTAAATCCCGACACTTCATGACAATAGAGAAGAGCATTGGCGTAAAAGCCATCTCGAAACAAAATACCAGAGAGCGCTTGTGGTTCGTTTCGATGCGTGTAGACTCTTCAACTATTCTTTTGAACTTGTCTACGTGTTTGTCGTAGCCAGACTCTTCAGGACAAAAGGCCATGCGAGCCCAGATCTGACAAGTCTGGTGACGCATGACAAGGAAGCTTCTCTGAATATCTGTCACGTCTGGTGGTGTCACCCTGTTTTCCCATTTGTCAAACAGGTCCTGCCATTGAACCAGGAGCGCCTCGGTTCTTTTTTGTTCCTCGAGAAGGCGAGGATTGACTTTCTTATACCTCAAAGCACCGACACAGTACTCCTCGCCCCATCGCACGAGCCGCACCGTACGGTTGAAAATATCGTCAATCATACCTTGAGCGTCTGAAAAGCTAGAGAACTCTGCTTCCGTCGGTATTGAATATTCCAGAACATTCAGGTCTGGAAAGTTGGCGAAATCCCCACCAAAGAAGAGAGGGACTGCGCATAGTCGTCGGAACATCGGTCCGAGGTGTTCCGTCACCCAGGTCTCGGATACGCACTGCTTTAATATGGCGAGGCCGTGGTTGCAGTGTCGGACAGCCAATGCCTGGTTCGACTGGAGGAGTTCCATACAGACGAAGAGAAGGCACACCAACAATACCAACGGTTGGTTATCCATATTCTTCAGCTCGCGTATCGCCGTGTTGTAGTGCCTCAGCGCGACGGCGTGGTTTGGTTTCTTTCCAGATTGGACTTCAGCCTCTACTTCTTCGTAAAAGGAGCTGATTGCAATGACGGAGTGTTTAACAGCCGCTTGAGAACAGCAGATCTGCATAACAACCTTGGTCCAAAACGAGGGCTCAATGGGGCCGGAAAGTGAAGGCCCTGCGACTTCACAGAAAAATTGCAGGGCTCTCACTTCGACATCAATCCCTCCGTATTGGTCAAGGGATCGAGAGTCGTCCGGATCAGGGGTCCATTGTAGCATGTACCCATCACACTTGCGACCAGTCTTTTTACACCGCTGGCAAAATGGCTTGGCCTCGTCACACTTGACCTTGCGTACTCTAGAAGCGACCGATGGTTAGCTGCCTCCTCCAGTCATGCGCTGTGTGCGCACAGCGGTCACTTACTTGCAGGTCAAGCATCCGGTGCGGACCTTGCGACTACCTTTTCGAGCCATGGCGTCGAGTAGTGTCAGTCGAGTCCGAGCGAACCTGTGAGACTCAACTGAGACCGAGGGATATATATGGGACGCGAGACAGAGCTGAGGGAGGGTCTGCCTGAGCTGCCGAGCCAATCGCGAGAGCTAATTCGCTAGTCCAGGGTGCGGGGTCGACAAGGATAATGAGTGCGAAGTGGCCAATGGGAAATAAGGACCCCTGCTAAGATGACTCCATAATAAAGGATTCGGTGACATCGAAGCCACGTACGGCGGAGTACAATCAATCAGGTTCGAGCGTAGGATCAGGAACCTTACAGCCCTATAAGAATTGGCTCCTCTGTCGCCTGCGTTTATTTCATGGCAACTACGGATCAGTCTGGTTTGAAACCAGTAGATCATGGAACAAGTTGTTTTCCATGAGGTCTATCATGAAAGCGTATGAAGGTAATAGTCTATGACATAAAATTCCAAGTAACCATAGTCTTGACTCTTGATCGTCATAAGGTGGAGGCCGTTGGGGTGCAAATAAAGACTACAGTCCGTAAAGGACATTTATCGGCAGCTGGTGACGTAGGAAATGCGCAAAGAGCTGCATATATATACCTACTTGTGATCATGGTCGAACGACGTCTGTTCGAATTTGTGCGGCTCGGCTGTTAGCGACAGTTGTCCATTGGCAAAGCAATTCTATACTTGTAAAGGCCTTCAACTCGGCCCTGCCGCTAGGACTGGGTTAGGGACGGGATAGACTCTCCCACAGGTACCTGGTCTAGCTTGCTGTAGAACAACGCCCAATTCTTATTCAACGTAACTGCAACAAAGACATCGTCATTTTACAAAAAGCACTCAAGAATGATGAGTAGCGTGATAAGGGAAGGCTTGAAATTTGGATTAAATTGAGAGTACTAATGAAACAAATGAAATAATCGAGGGTTACGCCAACTTCCATTTCATACTAATACCATACCGATACAGACATCTCCGACTACCACAGCCTACATCACCTCACCAATAGGCAAACTCCAGTTGTCAGGATGCTTCCACTTTGTCTCCATTTTCTCGCCATCCAAAGTCATCGCGTCTCTGAAAATTGTTGAATCACTCATGTGAGACTTGTTGACTGAGTTCTGTGCATTCATCAGTAGCGACGTGTAGAAAGACTCGTCCCTATCGTCATCGCTACCGGCCTTGGTCTTCTGATGATGATGCGCCCATTTCAGTCTCTTAGTCTGGTCCATGACCAAGTCAACCAGATCCTCGCGGTCAGAGATGGTCTCTTTTTTCATGTTTCCGATCTGCTCGAGGAGGTGGACGTGAATATCCCTTGCTGCTCTGTGGTTGCCACACGTGTTGTGGAAGCTTGCACGTAGCGTCTCGCAATCGACAGTCAGATGATGAAGAGGGCCATAAACGTCCCGCAAGTTGTAGCAGATGCTCTCTACAAGAGTCATGGCAGCTGCTTGATGGCCTGCCGCAAACTTGACCTCACAAAGTCGTCGTCCTGTGGCCACAGTTGCGGCACCGCTCCAGTTTCGGCTCATGCGTGTGTCCCAGAGATATTGAAGGATTCGCTCCAGCATGGAGAAGTTTTTCCGCTCACCCAGGAGGCGTATGATGACATTCAGCTGGCCAAAGGGAATAGTGCCAAAGTCGATATCGAGACGGCCGACTTTAAGGACCTCGACAAGAATTTCTGATGAAATTCGTTGCAATTCTATGATAATGCTGTCGTGGTCAACGATGTGAGCCCGACATGAGAAGGACTCGGAAATCTTGAAAGCAAGTTCCACGGCTCTAGAATGCTTTGTCGTTGTGAGTTGTCTGAAATAGACCTGGGACCACTTCAGCAGCTGAAGAGACACCTTGAAGTCCCTGGCCTTGAAAACCTCAAGACTGACATCTACCAAGCACTCAAGGATGCTGACAGATACCACCTTCTTGTTGACATTGGCGAGAGTGAGCTCGAAAAGCTGCCACAGAGATTCGGAAGCAACAGATGTTGGACAGAACCCCTTGAACAAGTCCCACATATCCGTGCGCAGCCTTCGCAGCTCCACCTGTCGTCCCTTGAGTTCCAAAAAGGCCAGAAGGCGAGCACCGGCAGCAAGTCGCATATGAATGGGCCGACTGGATTGTCTGACCGAGATTGACCACGCTTCATAGAGACAAGTCTCTGTATAGACATCTCGGATAATGATGTCAAGCATGTTCTCCTTTTCGTATCCACAAAGAAGCTGCTCAAAGGCATGGATGAAGACGAAGCAGCGTCGATCGAGATGAGCAAGCCGATCTTCATGCCCGAACCCACAGAAGCCCTCTACTGAGCTCTTTTCTCCCATAAGAACCTCCTCCTTGAGTGTCTGGATGAACTTGATACCAAACTCAACCGAAGACAGCTCCCGGTACATCTTTGCCAGGCTGCGGGCGATTCCAAATAGCACGACCTCGTTGCGCTCCTCGATGAGTAAGCTGACTATATACTCCTCGATCACTTTGATTGCAGCTGTGATGCTCTCGCGGCGTTTCTGCTTGCGATGGTATTCAATGATTCGGGTCAGTGCTACCAAGACCTGATCGTCAGAGCAACAATGCTTCCACTTCAACGACACGAAAGCATCAATCAACGATGTCTCGGCGCGATGTCCGAGATCGGAATGACTCTCAAAGAGGATGGACAGGCGGTATTTTGCAATCTCGACAAGTGCCAAGATTGCATCCCTATCTTCGAAGCCATGAAGGTCGCAGTGGCAAAGTTCTTCGTAGATAGTTACGGCTTCGACGTACCGCACTGCATCCATCTCAAGGATCTTGGCCAACTCGATGCTCGCGCGGATATAGTAAGCATGCGAAGCTCCAAAGTCTGTGAGAATGATGGCCCTGAAACCTTCCGCCAGGCGGAGGCGCTCAGTGTGTTCCTCATGAAGTCCAAGAATGACAAGGTACTCTTGATACACTTCGAACCACTGCTCCATGCTGATGATTTCGTGATTATGGCGGTGTTTTTCAATGGAAGCCCAAAGCAGGCGAAACCAGTGAAGAGACACGGCCTGCTCTCCGTGAGACTTCTGAAGAGATAGGCAGACCTTGATGAGGATGGAGATGTATGCAGGAGGACAGGTGTCAAGTCCGAACTCGCCAAAGCCGCGAAGGATAAGGAGCAGCGAGTCCATGGACCCATTGACGTCAATCCACCGATTGAGGACCAACATTTTGAACTCTGCCTTCAACTGCTTGAGTCTAATGGCAATGATATCGAATCGAGATTCAAACTGTGTTATAATGGTTCTTTCACTGCCGCCACGTCTGTGCGTACCGAAAGCAGCAGTGATGTCGACGACAATATCCACAGTCATGGCCAAGGAGGATTGGAAAATGGTAGTGACCCTGTGCGAGGCAAGATTGGCATCCAGCTTCTCCGACATGCTGACAATGATAGCCATAGCATCATCCAGGGCGGTGAAGAAAATTTCGATCGCATTTGAGAACTTTCCAGCGAAGCCGAGCAGAGTCTTGCAAGAAGATAGAACGAGTGCCGAGCTTTCGTAAGTAGATACCTCGATCATCTTGATAGCCGTCATAATTTTGTCGAACTTCTTAGCAAAGGATTCTGCCTTCTTGAGAGTCTTGTCAAGTCTGCTTCCCTTTTCAGGCATGTATCGAAGCCTCTCATTTGTAACCATGGTGAGGAACTCCTTGGAAGTAACGGAACGTCCAAAGACAAAAGGTTGGCCGCAGACGCGTCCGTATCTGTCCAGAGCTTTCTGCATGTGCGTGTCAAGCTCGAACGAGGATCCGTTGTGCACATGGTCACTTCCATGATTCCAAATAGCCTGTGTATCGTATAGGGGGTGGGCAAAGGAGGAGGATGTGGAAGTGAAGGAGAAATCCCTCTTGGAGATTATAGACATAGCTTGAGAAGGATGTCTACTGCTCAAACCAGAAAAGTCCCGTTCGCGATGAGGGTGCACGGAGGTTGTGCTGGTGTCATTCTCGAAGATGGTTAACCTTTGTGGAGCATCGGTGTCGAAATCTTTATCGAGAGGTAGAGTGGTGTGGATGACGCTTGCAGGCGGACCATCATCGGAGGATACAGACCCTGACCGCAGGTCGCGAGTTCGGACAGTAGAGAACCAATTGGACTTGGCGTCAGATGGTGCTGAATCCAGCTGGTGGACTAATAGGGGGTCAGTGGACTGAACTGGCCATTAAAACAAGGTAATGTGATGACTTGCGTTTCGCGTGGCTAAGCATTTTGTGCTTCGTTCAGTCAAAACCTGCCACAAGTGTGACCAGTTCTCGTTTTGCTCAATGTTCAAGTAGATAACTACTTGAGTGAAAGAATTGAGCTTGAAGAAACTGGATCCAAGTGAGAGAGAGGGTAGAATAAATACTGCCTGTTTGCTTTGAAGGTAAGATCTAGACCCTGGTCAGAGCATTGGGATTTGTAGACCTACGTCTAGAATTATCTTTGAGTTCTTGGGCCCAAGCCATAAGAAGGCTAGCATATTACAACACGCTCGCATATCTGCGAAGCAGGGGTATCGGGTAAGGCTGCACACTGAGACAATCCGAAGGCCAGCATGCAATGGTCTGCACTCTAATTTCCACGAATTGATCATATGTGGACGCCTCGACTGTATTACATCCAACCCTGGAAGTCGTTGCTTTTTTCTTGCTTCGCATCAGGAATTGGCAATGCATATCGGTCATGCATCCCTAGAGTCGTCGTCTGCTGAGTCCCTTTTTTCTCAGCTACCGTTAGCATAAGCCACAACGCCGCTGGGCGCATGCTATCAAGGGCTAGATGTGGGGAGTGTTTGAATATGCAGATACAACCATTGTATAGTATGTCTTCGCCTTGACTCTGGTCTCAGCTCGCCACAGTGTACTGAGCTGATCGTGGCCAACAAGGGATAAAGGGGCGCCGTGTGTTCGGCCCTTCGTCTTACTTGCATTGGTAAAACATTAGGCGCCCGAGGTAAGGGACTTTCCGGGCCTCGACTCCCTTGTTCAGTCACACGGGCGCCGCTGCGGAGCTTCCAGCCATTTATTCCAAGCCCACATTCCTAACATTCACCTGAGTCTGACAGGCCCAGTGGATGTGTCTCGAGGTGCAAGCATTTTCAAACGAGGACACACGTAGAAACTACCGAAACACCCTTATCCGGACGACTAAGCGAGTTTTGCGTACCACAGTCTTAGCTTTTGTATCACTCTATCATAATTTTTAAGCTGCTTGATGAGATCCCGTGGGATTGTCAAGCCCCAACGGTGATGGGGTCTAGATGACCGGCCTGGGCCAACGCTTTTCAACGCCACTCTTCACCCTTCAAAATGCCACACTGGAACTCTATGCAGTTTCTTGCGTGATTCACAGCCTGACTAGCTATCTATTCTGCTGCATCCTTCAATTGACGGACTACTGATCCAATATATCACATGTCAACCCCGCAATGGCTTGAGACCTAGCTAGCCACTCTTGGGCATCGAACCACTAGAAGATGGCCAAAAGGATCCCGATCATCCAGCCACAACTGCCCGTAGCCGCTCAAGCATCAGCCTGGTTTTCCTAATGGAGAAACCTGTCCGTTTTGCCGACGTTTCGACCCTTGTGTAGGTTCTTGAACTTTACGTGCTCTGGTCTGATTTGTGGGATGATCCCCGAGACACGCGCTAGAGACGAGACTCAGATAACGAGAACGCGATCGACGGGCCGGACTGCACTTCAGCTTGGATCCTATCAGCCACGGTCCACAAACCAGGACAACTACGATCGATATTTCTGAGACACGCAGATTGTGCTTGATAACTTGATTTGTGCGAATAGATATCGTATGCCTGGGGCTGCTCTTGACCCTGAAATCGGAGGGGCAAATCTGAGAGTCCCAATTAAATTAGCTAACCAAGGCTCTGCCGCCCTCCGGGTGGCTTCCTTGCGCCAAAGCCGACTAGACAGCCCATTCCAATAGTTCTACCTAGTTTGCTGTAGCCCGTGGAATTCCACACCGACCCGCTGAAGCGGTCCACTTTTAACCGCTTCCACGGGTGAGCGCGGGGTTACAAGGTAAAGCTCTTACCAGACACTCGGATGTGGTCCAGTGGTAATCATGGGGCATACGTTCCACCGCCATGTCAGTCAAAGTGAGGACACGGAAATACTGGGGGAACGTCGCATGGCCTTTCTCATCAGTGCCTGCTACATCTGCCGATGGAGCCGGTGAGAAGCTTGGATTACTGGAGATAATGCCATTAGCGTGCGGTGTGTAAAGTGCGGCCAAAAGTGGAACCTCTTGCGGAACTTGACCATTCTAACGCTCAACGTCTTGACCAACTTCGATTCTCGCCACCCTTGACATTACAAAGCTTCTTCTTCCACATCATGAAGCAGGCATAATGCGGCAGTCTCTGAGGAGGAAGTCGTGCAGCACCTGCGTGCGCGCCAAACGCCGCTGCAATCTCGGCCTTCCTCGCTGCAGCCGGTGCATGGTCAAAGACGCAGAATGCGCGTACCCCAACTTCACGGCGGTGTCACCTCCCTCGTGGCTCATGCCGGAGCTCACGATGCCGATTGACGAGGACATGCCATTGGCTACGAATATGTCGCTAGTCCTGGACACTGCCTTCTCTCAGCCCAGTGACATGCAGCTCTACCCTACAGAATCGCCGCCTCATCTACCACAGACAACAGAGACGCTGGAAGATCTTGTCGCGCGCGCAGAATATTGCGCGTCCTTGATGTCTTCGCAATCTACTTCCCTAGCTCAAAACGGGTTCAACGTCTTTATTCACCCTTCGCAGACTCTTGCATCAAACGCTTTGCGAGATGTTTTCGCGGGTAGTGCATTGCACTCGAGACGCAATCCTTGCAACGCAGCATTCGTCGACTCTGAGATCGCGCGACGCGCTTCGCAGGTCGTTGAGGCTATGCAGTTGGCATTGACACACGGTGATTTAGTCGAGGTCGATGCGCTCCCCCCAGTGCAGGCACTGCTTGTTTATCAATGCATCAGGCTCTTTCTCCCGGTGAACCCAAGTCAGCAAACGCAGGCTGAGCGGGACAATGTTGTGCTTCGATCGTGGGCTGCAAGATTGCGATCTTCCTTGCCACCGTATAGCAGAAGCACGCTTGCGACTACGACTTGGGAGTCATGGGTGAAGCAAGAAGCCACCCGCCGTACGCTGGTGTGCATAGAGCTCGTCAATGGCACCTACACCTACCTTCGTGGACTCTGGCCCATAGGTGTCAGATGCCATCATGACCTAGAGTTCACCGCCCAGAAGTGCCTTTGGGAGGCCAAGTCGGCTGCGGAGTGGCGGTTTGTATGCAATGACGCTCGGTGCCCCTCGTTGCCAGCTAGCATGCTACGATTTGATAAGGACCTACAAGACGCATCACCTAATGACTTGGATGATATGGGTGTTCTCTTGCGTGTCGCATCGGAGGGCTTTGGGAAACTAGACGAGTGGCTTGGCTCTGATATACAAGCATTGCAAAGATGGAGCCTGAAGGGCAACGTGCGTCTGTGATAGATCTGGGACGTCGTATGGACCACAGTTCGTCGCAAACTACAACCCATGCACACCAATTCGGAGGAACTTGTCGTCCGTTCTGAGCCTCTTTCCAATAGATCCAGCCTTTATCTCGTCGACATCCCAGGCTGCCCACAAAAATCGACCGTGCAACAGTGCTGCTTCTGGCGAGGCACACCACACGGCGAAAGCACCAGGAAGACTGACTAGATATTGTTAATGGGGTGTACATGATTGGGACGTTGACCTACCATCGTCCCAATTCATCGACATCTCTGTCATGCCCTTTTCCTTAACCTGCGCTGTGAAAACAGCACCCGGATGGAAGCTGATGATCTGGGTTTCCGGTGAGCCCCTTTCATCTGCGATCTTCTGCAGCAGCAGGGCCCCTGCGTTCTTGGTCAGGGAATATGATGACAAGTCTTTTGGGCTTCCAAAATCGTGGATGGCACCCGTCGAGACATTGACGATGTAGTACTGGATCAGACTCAGCACCACTGTTTATAGGAAGCAAGGTACTCACCGTCCTATTTCCGGGTGCAGCTTGCTGGAATAACCGGTCACAGAGCTGATGAATCGAACGGACGTTGACCACAAATTGTTCCCAAGTCTTTTCCCAGCCTTGATCTGATAACCTCCCCGCCACGTTGAGCACTGCGTTCAACACCAGGACATCGACATGGACGCCATCAGCAGCTAGTTCGTCAAACAAGTGATTGATGCTATCCGAGTCCGAGATTTGGCATAGTCTTCCCTCAAACTTCGTTGTGGTACCATGGCCCTGACTAGCCTCCTGCTCGCGATCAAGGCTACTCACTGCAGCATCCAGTTTCTCACGGGTTCTGCCGGTAATAATGACCCTGTCCGCACTGGCTATACCGAAGTTCTTCGCGATGGCGTAGCCGATGCCCGCGGATCCGCCTGTAACGAGGACCGTCTTACCAGCTTGGGAGAGGGAAGGTTGGGAGGGGTGAATCGCCTCATACACCCGCGTGTGAAGACGCTCCGTCAATGGAACGGGTTTGTACTCGAAGAAAGACATTCCGGCGCCGACAAATATGATGGCGAGAAGGAGTAGAAAGAACCTTTAGCTTGTGCGAGATTCCAGATAGGCCTAAGGACTTAACATTCTTCGCGTGAGTGTTAAGCGGGAGTTTTTATATTTGGCGTTTTAATTACCTACCTTGAGAACTTAATGCTACCCGACCTGACGGTGTCCGCTACATGGCGGCGTGCTGTGGATCACTATTTGCGCGGAAATCCGCCACACCTGTAATGCATCGGCCTGCTGTGGATACCATCTAAAGTGCCTATTGTGGCATTCAAGCTGCTGCAATACGTGTTGCATTGACTTGGAAGTGTTTTCGTGTTAACTGAGAGGTGTAGCGACTAGTTTATTGCTGGCATCCACAAGACCCTTGTTGTAGTCTGGAGCCGAGGTGCTGGTATTGCTATCATGGACTCGGTTTCTGTGGAGGGTTTGCGTGGCCCGGGCTGGTGACCTGTTTCTGGTCCAGATTGAGCATATGTGGCGTCATGTGTGGCGAAGACTCACCAAGGGACAAGAACCTGAAGAATGTGAGTTTCGAAGACTACGTAGTGAAAATTGGAGGTATAAAAAAGTGCAAGATCTGGATCAATGCGAGATGGCAAACTTGAGATCCTATACGTTGTGTTACAAAGCAAATCTTCTCATACCGAATGACAAAACTGCCTTAAATACTATACAATAATCGATTTCTAGCAAAGACTTCCCAAAAAGTGCTCCCTATACCTAGAGCGAAAAGGGTTACTCAGAGGGTTGCAACCCGACCCAAGTGCCTGGAGACGGATATTTGGTTCCGATTAGTTCCTGCTGACCAAAAAGAAAGTCGCCGTCCTTCTCTAGATCAGCAATAACATGTCTGTCTGTCACTGGAGGATACAATGACGGCTCATCTGGGCGGGGGTCAACCAAACACTCCCGACCATCAACGACTCTGGCATAATCGGCATTGATGCCTGGGCTCACCCAGAGCATCATGTTGGGGTCTATTTCCTCTTTGATCTTCGACAGACGGTCGTAGTTTGTACCCCAGAATGAGCTTGTCCAGTCTTTTTCGGTCACGCTGGCCTATTTCCGTACCGTTAATGTGGCATCTCAAACTTATGTCAAGCAACTCATACCTCATTGATATACGTCCCCATATCTGGAGCAAGCTCTCGCAGTCCGTCAACATTGGTGATGTTACTCTTGTAGCCCACCAACAGGATGACAGCGCGTCTCCAGCCTGGATTTGCTGATGCTTCCTTTCCGGAGCCTAGTTTTTGGCCAGGCGACGTTAGGAGAATGCCGTAATCGCCCCGCGTCCCTCTTAGTGCCCTTGTAAGATCGGGGCTCTTCAGATGCTCTGCTGCTAGGAGTCGGCTATCAAAAGGAACGATTCCTCGATTTCTAGGCTCAGCTGGCTGGCCACTTGTGTTCTTCAACGGGCCGTAGGTAGTGTCAAAGAACTCCTTGTAAGTGTCAAAGTTGTATGGTTTCGTCTGGAAAGGCGTCATTCCTGGGAACGACTGCATTTTAGAAAGGATAGGTCCCCAGACGGCGTTGGCGTTGGCGGTACCGGAAAGCTTTCCTGGATGAATAGCGTAACATCTGACTGCGTTGGGTGACACGTAGATGTATGCCGTGACGCCCTTTTCTTGCAATGCTGGGAGTTCCGACATGAGATATGCCATGGCAGCACCGACTGGCATCTCACCAGTCTCGAAATCTTCTTCGCTAGGGCTTGGGAGGGTTGAGTTAATGTACCAGTTGTAGCCTGTAATAGGAACAACGGGATAAGCTTTCCAGGTAGCCTCAACAACAACGCCAAACGTTCCGCCGCCGCCGCCGCGAATAGCCCAGAACAGGTCAGGATTAGTGACTCGGTTAGCAACTCTGAGCTTTCCGTCAGGAGTCACGATCTTGGCCTCAAGCCACTGGTCAACGCCAAGGCCATGTTGGGACGTGAAGGGTCCATAGCCGCCATTTTGGCCCCATCCTCCACCAACCGCAACGGTTGCTGTTGACGCGTTAGACACCGATTAAAGTATTCAGAATTGCGGGACTACCCACCGGCGGCACCGCTTGTGGCAAATAACCCAGATGGCGCAAGAGCATAATTGAGAGCCAGACCAGCTACCGCAGGCCCGAACGTGACGACGCCTCCCATCCCGGGCTTAGGGGCTATGACGTTGGGTGCTTCGGTGTGATTCAACGACGTGACACCTTCCACTGTAGGCGCGAAAGACTCCCGAACCCTGACGCCTTTCAGAAGAGACAAGTCAATCAAAAGACCTGACCCGGCATCGCTGCGCCCAAGTTGATCATGTCCAGTTGTAATGACCGATAGGCGAATGTTGTGTTTTGCTGCAAACGAGACCGCAGCCTGGACATCTTCGGCACACTCAGCTCGCAGTCGATAATCAGGGAGACGGCCGTTGGCGTCACTCTCTTTTCCTCTAATTACTCCAGGAAGAGCAGCTTCCCAGACGTCAGGGGCAGGCCAGTCGCTATCAGTATGTAGTTTTCGACAGCCCTTTGGTGCTTTGGTGGCGGAGGCTGGCTCAAGAACTAGCAATGCTAGGCTGAAACAGTTGGTGAAGAGTGAGACTTTCATATTGAACCGAGGAACAACTGGGAATGAAAGTGTCAAATTTTAGAACCGGAGAGGTACAAAGCCCTTCATTTATATGTGATTATTATTATTATCATTAATATTATTATTATTGTTTTGCTGATCTTTCTTTTCCAAGCCATAGCCCCGATGTCGGTTCCGGTCTCGGTCTCGGTCTTTCTGTCCATCATATTCACGCAGCCGTGCGGCTCCTAGGTAGCGGACGGTACGCAAGGCATTGAAATCTCGGCAATTAAAATAGGGTTCATCAAGATCTACAAGAGGCGGAGTAAATCATGCTAATTATTGTACACTACCTACAAGGAGCATCGAGTGGGTTTCGCGAACTGTTCCCCCATCAACACTTGTGATGTCAGTGATGCTATTTAGATCTACATACAGAGTCAGACGTACGTAGGCTTTACGTTTCTTTCGTCCATTCGCATTCGGTCTCGGAATCTGTCCATTGGAATAATCAGTGCAACCAGTAAAATCAGAACAGATTTCTCCTGTATGCTCTGTATTTAACCTGCTCTGTATCCCGTCAAATGGGATAGCCAAGTTGGTACTTCTTAGCCAATACCGGAGCAGCGCATTTCTCATGCTATCTGTCCTGCTTGCTATCCAGCTTCCACAACACCAAACAACGCAGCATCTTGACACATCATGGTATCATAACCAAAGCATTTCTTAAGCAAATCATTGTATTTCCCCAAACTATCTCCAAGCACCTTAATGCTCCTGATGACAGGTATGAAAACCGACAGACGGGAATGGTAGCTATACATCGCTCTCGAAACCTGTGGATTCTTATGACTATGTTATAGTACGGAGGTAAACTATACCACATCAGCCATATAGGTATTTACCAGCGATCATAGCCACTGCCTCAATCACTCAGGTTTACAACTTTGAGACTTGTATGATAGTCGCAATACAGAAGAGACAAAAAGATGGTAGCTTTGTATCGTAACTGTATCCAGCACAGAAGATGCTAACTATGTTGCTAATTGTGCACTTCCTGTACTTAGTATAAGCCAGACCAGCCCAGCTTATACGGTAGAAACTCCATTCCATCCCTCTCGTAAAATCTTAGTTGTAGAAAGTGAAGCCCTCTGTTTCCCTCATTGCCCAAAAACGTTCATTGGGGACCTGCCCGAGCATTGCAGCCACGCTCTAAAATTGGACGCCATGTAGATCCCGACGCCCAATGATCTCTACTGTCCCACCACCAGTCAGGATGTTGGTCGCGTTATGGACTACACCCAACATCTGCATAACATCCTCGACCATGACGGGGTTCTTTTTCTTCTGCCAGCCCAATTCGGTTGGGAGACGTTCGTTCTCTGTCGATCCACAATGTGAGTTCAAGTTCATCTCGCTTTATCAAACCAAACGGACTTACCAAAGAAATATTCCATGAGGTTCCTTGGAACAGTTGCTGTCGCTTTGTCGCCGAATACGAGGACTGGAGCAGCAAGCTCGCCCATACTGAAGGTATCCGTCCTTGACGTGAAGGTGTAGTTAGGATTCGTCGATCTAGATTGGATTTGGCGGAACAGCTTTCCGTTGGCCAACATCTTCGTGTCTACCGTTTCGGCAGTCCAGTAAGCCTTGGTTGTGTCGAAAACCTTCTGGTTGAAGGCATGGTTGTTCCCAAAGTAAGCGTCCAGCCGGCTACCGATATTGTCAACCTAATGTGTCTAGCAACTCATATAAGAGAGCTGCAAACTAACCTCAAGCTCGAATCATGTTCCAAAACGTTATGGCGGTTGAGTTGGTCACTATGAATATACTTGAGTCTTTCCTTCTTCTCCGAGTGAGAAATAAAACAACCAAGAACTTACAGCGTAAAGAATGTAGCGTTCGGCTCGGGATTGGCAATGATAGACTGTTTGAACATTTGTGTTCCGAGAGCCTCGTGCAAGTTGATGCCTCTCTTCAAGCCACTAACCACGACTTCCTGTGTCAAGTTTTTACCATCACGAGGAAGAAATCCATGGTTGGCCAGGGTATTCATCATAGGGCAGGGTCCTCGAACTGAACATCTATTAGCGCAACTCGCGACTTGACGTCTCAGTAACAAACATACAATCGCCAGGCCTTGCAGGATGCCATTCGGGAGCAGGAGCAGAGCTGCCAGAGCCTGAGCCTGAGCCGTATCCAGGGCTACCAGAGGATGAGCCTGAACCCAGTCCGGGCAGGTCCCAAAACCACCACGAGCGGGGACGAGGAAGGCAAGAGGCCAACGTGAAGGCCAGCACGAGGGAAATAATCGAAAGCTTCATGATATTGGTGTTTAACTGGGCAAAAGAATGTAATGAATGTAATTGGTAAAGAGAATGGAATGGTTGTAGTCAGGCAGGATTGATGGCAGACAAGTGGCGGCTGGAGGTTAACCTTTATACCTAAACTCTTCTCCTCAGTTCTTTCTCATCTCTCCTAGATCCTATTTGACGTAGGAGAGTCAATACAGCGTTAGGACCTAATGTGAACTCACAGGAAGACATGTTGGAAAAAGAAACCCAATCGTATTATCCAATGAGAGCGTCGATTTTCGATGTCGGTCTCGGTTTCGTACCACTATAGTATTAAAGTGATTGATTTGGTAATCGCCCTGAAACCTTTACAGCCGCTCTGTCGCGTGCCGGATCGTCGGGAGATGAGGGCGCGGACCATTCGAGGCACGGCATTTGTAATTGGCGACGCTATTGGGGCACAGAGATAGATGTGTAGTATTGAGGCAAGTCTAACCTTGCCTAATCCGTACCTAACGCTTATTGTGTAATTGGGCCAATAAGTGTGAAACGGGATTTCCGCCCATGTCAATGCCCCCGTATAATATGAAATGATCGGCACGTCCAGTAGGATCGTTTCGAAATTGAAATGTCAGCAAGCCAAACAACCTTGCTCCACATGGCTCCAAGCATCATTTGATTAAGGACTGCATCCTGAGCATCATCTTCCATATCGACCTTCCCTAGACTATCTCGGGGCAAATAATGCATCGGCAATCCGGAAAACTAGTTTCATCCATCGTGATATATCGGTAACCAAGGTTATTTGTGCTTGTTTTATGCAGCCGTGCCGGAATCCGGTGCCCTATGTACAGGTCTCATGACAGCGCATGTGGCAAAACAGCTGTGTTCAAGGATGGCGGCTCATAACGCCCAGATGCTATATCGGCTAAACTCCTCCGACAAGTCGCCGCAACGTGTTGGCAATGAAGCTAGATTGATGAGACGAGCGGTGGCAAAGTTAGGGAACCTGGACGATGACATGATGAATAACTCCTAGACTTCGAGCACGAAGGCCCGGGAGAGCGAAGCGGCGAGCCTGGGGTAGCCCATTGCCATCAACTTGCCAAGACAAACTCATTTTAACCAGGTTGATGTGAAGACCATATCTCCACAACGTTGTTTCCTATGTTATATCTTATTCGACTCATTCGCCTAGTCGCTTGTTCTAGCGATATCCCCTTTACTTATGCCAACACAGAAACAATAAGCTGCCCATTGTCTAATTGTCCAAGAAGCTGGTTGCCTCTTGTTTGCAGCCAATTTAAGCAAGAAAGACCTCAGCCCTCCAGGAACCCCCGACATACGATTTGAACCAGTGTGCTGATTAGATGACACACCTCCCCTTCTCACGGCGTTCAAGGAGCAGCAAGTCGGTACTATGGGCAAGGTTGGTAGCAGGAAAAGATATTCTACTGGCCTTGCACGGTCGGGAGAGTAGGGTACATCGGCGCCGAGTGAGGGATTCCACCGTTGACACGCGATATAGGGAGCCAAATCGCCAAGAAAAGGCTGATGTAATCGACCCTTTTCTTTGCATCAATCAAAGGCTGCAACAGAGAACCCAAAGACCCTTGGGCCGCAGCGCGAGTCAATGACTCGTGTCCAACTGCCACAGGGTCAGCTGCGGTGGCCTTGGCGAAAACAAGCTGGATGCCGATTTGCTTTTCAGCAGGGTGATGCAGGAGCCAAAACGCGACTGCTCCTTGCTCCTCAGCCTTCTTCTTGAGTTTTGGGTAGGCAAGTCGTAATTCTCTTTCGGCGTCGGGTCCAGTATAGCCCCAGCGCTGAAATCGACCAACAGCATGAACCTCGACTGGGGCAAAGTTGGTGGCTCCAATAACTTTCCAGACAAATCGAGTCGAGACCTTGAATAAGGACTGGCTCCAGAACTTCTCCTTGGGCTCATTGATCTCAAATATATTGGTAGTCCAATCTGAGTAGTTGGAGGCATTCTCATATGTATCGAATAGGTATGCACCTCCACTGCGCAATTCGCCATTTACGGCGTCATATCGATGGGGGAGATACTTGAGATACATTCCGGGGCGGGTATCCATCGTCTTTCGGTGCTCTTCCTGGTAATTAACAACATCCTGGAGAGATGGCAGTCCGTTGATCTCGATTTCCGATGTAAAAGCTGCTTGAGCTTGGATATCTCCGACATGGTAACCCTTGATGTGAGCCATCTTGTTTCTTTGCCCTGCAAGACAGTTTTAGTGTAGGTGGTCAGTGAGGTTCTCTACAAGGGACTCACCTTCTTAGCTAAAAGGCACGGCTAGATGAAATGGTCTTGCGGGATTGTTTTGTAGTAGTTACTTCGACTTAAGCGTTGTGAAGACGATGCAAGGACTGTTTAAGGACTGTCTGTTCAAACAGGTCACCGCTTGCTATTTGAATGATATGGAAACTGTCTTAGAGTGGGATAGCCATCTCGCCCGCTGCCAATCATCTATCAAAGCAATTGAATGGTTTGCAATACAGTCACGCTTCGGACAAAAACAATGGGTAG
This sequence comes from Fusarium decemcellulare, assembly GCA_013266205.1. Classification (NCBI taxonomy): domain Eukaryota; kingdom Fungi; phylum Ascomycota; class Sordariomycetes; order Hypocreales; family Nectriaceae; genus Fusarium; species Fusarium decemcellulare. The sequence goes on from JAAGWO010000337.1 coordinate 23,009, forward strand.
GTGGCGGTCCAACTTTCATCAGCAACTTCACGATTCAACCATCAAACAAGCCTCGGTCGGACAAACTTGACTCTCCGATTAGCAATACAGGGGCTCCGTAACATGCGTATGGCTGATGCTGCAACCCAAAGTGGAAATTGCGGTGGCCCCTGTGTGGTCTAGTGTTCGGAATGGCTCATCTCGCCCCGCACTCGGCGCTCTGAGAATCCATAGCAGATCGGAACTCCCGTCCTTCCTGACTCCACCTTCCGGATGGCTTCCCAATCACAAACAAGAAGCAGGCACTGTAGCTTAATATCTAGCGACATACGGAGACACAGACATGATACCTCTGGATATTTTACTGCACTAGCTTTTACATGCCATAATTGATCTTGACGAAAAAAGACGGGTCGCAACGTAAACAGCGATATACGACACAGGAAGATCTGGGAATCAGAGCTTGACAGCCGCTATACCTTTAGCGAAGACACGCCTGGCACAGGATGTACTGAGCAAGAAGGAGACGGGGACGAGACAGGATGTGTAGAAGCGACCTTGGTGCCAGCATCTGCCCATGGCATTTCCCAAGGCGGCGAATACTCTCTTTATTTTGGAGCTCAATGTGCGTCGAAAGAGTACACATGCCGGGATTCATACCTACCGGTAGATTATCGGCCCCGACAAGAGATCAAATCCTTCATGTGCGTATATATACTCCTTTCTTACTTAATGTCTCGTCAATACTAACATGTGGCAATAATGGAGGTGCTAGCCCTTTCATGAAGGCCTTGACTTTGAGCGGCTTCTGATAGCCTGGCGATTAGATACAATATCACTAGTGGAACGAAGAAGCACTACTGACTGGGGAGAGCCAAACAGAAGAAAGAGCTCCCGCTTATGGTGCCAGGTCATTGTGGTTATGGAGAAGCTTGTTGGAATGTCTCCATTGTAATTGCAACCAGGATCGGCACCACGCTGATGTCGATGGGAGCCGACAGAGTCGTTGTAGACTTACACAATTTAGATCACCATCAAACACACCCGAATTGCTGCCATAGATACCTTGAAGTCGTACAGAGCAGATGGTTTCGTCTTGCATGGAGGCCTGCAGCAGCGAGCGGCACGAAAAGAGGTCATGGAGTCCGAGCTTGCACTGTGAACCGGTTCTACTGGTTACGCACGCTGATATCTACAATCTATTTGCCAAAATACTTGAGTTCAAAGTAACGAGCAATTGGATACACAATCGCAGTGACCACAAAGGTTAGCTCGTTTGCAACATCGCCACCGTATGTTCCAATCAACTTGCCAAGTGGTCCGGTGAACCAGGTCTCAACCATTCCCATGCACCATGCAACAACACCCAAAAGGAAGGCAACGGAGGCAGCGATTCCATGTGGCAGCCTCATCCTGTTGTTCCAGCCCTCAAGATCGTAGTTGGCAAAATCAAGCTTGCGGAAGATGGTGTGTTCCTCGAACAGGATGACGAAGTAGCTGGTGCACCAATAACCCAGGAGACTCAGGAAGTCCTGCAGATACGTGTTGAGTTTTTGACGACCAACAATAGCCAGCACCATGACAATGACGAAATTACCAAGTGTCCAGACGAAGCGAGGAACTTTGGCACACGGGGTGGCCATCTGTTGGAATGAAATGGCCGATGAGTAGAGGGACATGATGTTGGTGTTGATGCCGCTGAAAGATAGTAGAACGAGAAGGAACTTGGCGAAGCCTCGAGGGTGCAGCATGTCTCTGATGAGGAAGCCGAGGCCCTGGTGAGGATCTGTGTATGCAGTCTGCCAGGCGTGGACGTTATTAAGTGCACTGGCAACTGTAGCTCCTGCAGTCATGCCGATCGCTGTAGGGATACCAATACCGGCAGTAGTCATCAGCCATACTTTCAGCCTTGAAGTACTGGCTGGATAGTGCGCATAGTAGTCGGAAGCCATAGTTGCCCACGATGCGGAGCTGCCGTAAACAATGGCAACCAGAGAAAGCACATTGCCCGAGAGATTTATGCCTGAACTAGAGGCAGGCGTCTTGTTGTCGGCGTACGGTCCCACCATGCCGAAGATGATCATGAACACGATGAAGTAAATGCACCAGGCGTATCTCTCGTAGATCAGGATGTATTTGAGACCCAAAAAGCTGATGGCGAGCGAAAGTAGGGCGATGATGACAACGCCAATAATAAGAGATATATGGCCGTCGGCGACAGCGGTAAGAGCCAGGCCACCACTGATGGTGGCAACAGAAGCCCAACCCAGTTGTTCAATGCCGTTGAGAAATGCGACGATCTTGTTGGGATACCAACCAAAGCTGTAACGAGAGACGGAAACCTGACGTAGGCCGGTTGCTGCACCAAAGGTCGCGCAGTATGAGGACACTGAGCCACCAAGGATAGAGGCGAAGACGTAGATGAGCAGACTCTGCTTCAAGCTCAGGCCGAACTCCCAGCCCAGGAACCCAGTGGCGAAGCAACTGATGCCCATAGTACCGGAAGCCCAGATCAGGGCCATGTTGAGCTCCTCGTGCCATGGTACGGGTCGTTTGTCCTTTTCTGTTTTGCGTACGATGGCCTCAGACTCGACTCCGAGAACCCTGTCCATACGAGCCTCAAAGCGGCGGAGGCTTGCTAAGACGCCAGTTCCGTAGTCAGACGACGTAGTGAAGTTTTCGCCCGCCGGGATGTCGCTACTGCCTGACTCGAGGGCCACCTCATGGTTCCCGCCGAGCTTCTCATTATAAGCTGCCATGGCTGTCTGAGTGAGCTCTTGGTTCTGTAGCAATCCGAATTGACCAGAGATGGGCGACAGCCGGAGACGTGGATGAGGTGAAAGGGACACTCAGGCCACAGAGTCAAATGAACCTCGAGAGAGGCAAAGCGAGCAGGCTCCGATATTTCTAGACCCTGGGAGCCCCTCAGCGATTCGCACCATTGAAGATTCGACTAATAGCAGTTGCCGCTTCTCCCGTGCCCACTTACCGAGTCAAGTCATTTGCCCGTGGGGTACTGACGATACCAGTGGCCTTGTTTCCATTCTCGGGCAATATGTTGCCACACCGTGCGCAGTCATTGGCCGTTAGCAGACCTCTAAGCGACGATGGGCGCTACTTATCAGTGCTATCAACGACCCGCTCACAATCCGGCTACCACGGCATCGGAATATGTGCCGTAAGAGCCAGACGTTAGGGACTTTTTTCCCTGCCTTTTCCCAATTTGGAATGGTAGCAAAGCTACTCAACTCCTTCTGGAAGTTGCTGCAAATTTCAATCAATTATTTTGTTACGATTGGTCCCTGCAACAGCTCTGTAGGGCGCTATAGGTAGCTGTAAGCACCCCTGCAGTTGCTATAATACCAGCTGTAGTCCAATTTTTTGCCCGTGGCGCAGTGGTTAGATGCGACCGCTGTTACACAGCTCCATACGGGACAACGACAACAGAGAGACAGGCAAGGCAAAACGTTTGAAAACTCTCAAGTGACGGCTATCTGGTGTTTTAGTTCACTGGCACCAATTGACATTTTGAACGTGTGGTCAGATTGGCGTGGCCAGTCATGTGGCTTCACGCGCTGTATACAGTCATTCTCTACCTTGTCACGCATTTGCAGATCTTCCCGGCCCTTGAATCGTCTGATCCTACACAATGGGGACCTTGGGAAGGCTTACTAAGCAAGGAAAACCATCAGGCGGAACTAAAAGAAACAACAGTCAGATTGGCGCCTAGGGCCTTGGCTGCAACAAAGAGAATGCTCTCTCTGTCATTTGAAGAAAAGATAAAGTGATTGTTCTGGTGTAAAGATGTCTATTCAGGTCTATAAAAGAAAAGTTAATCTAGAACT
>JAAGWO010000338.1:0-16285 GCA_013266205.1 Fusarium decemcellulare
ACCCACAACAACCCACCTCACATCAACCACGCCTTGTCTTCCCACGCACACACCCCCAAGACCCCAAGCGACCAGCGTCATAGCCCCAAGATCCCGGGCCAGGGACCGCATTGCTTGAGCGACTAAGAACCTTCACCGGCAGTCAGGATTGACGCAGTACTGCAGACCGAGACCCCTCTCCTCTCACACACGCCCCCGACGCTTGCAAGCCCTACCGTCTGCGACGTGGCTCCGGGGACACATCATCTCTCGAGGCCCAGCTCTAGCTGTGCCAGCCCGAAATCCCCTTTGACAAAGGACGCTAGCAGCCGCTGCAGGTAGCCAAATATGTCGGATTCCCCCCAATCCCCTCCCAAGGAGGTTGACCAAGGTGCACCGTCACCCGACGACGAAGCACAAATGAACGAGCAACAAGACCCACAGGCCGCAAACACTGCCGGCTACGAATTCGAGGGTGTAAAAGAGCAGGATCGGTGGTTGCCTATAGCCAATGGTAAGTCATCTATCCCCAGATGGCCCTTCGTCGTGATTTGCTCGTTCCTTCGTGCGCGAGCTGCTTGACGTCTCAGCCTGCCCAGCCGTGCAGATCTGGTTCCGTCTCATGTCTTGCGATTCGTCCTCCAAGTCGCCCAAAGCGCCTCGCGCCTCCAAGGCCGACAGAGCTGATGAGCTTGATGCTAACATTCGCAACTTTGCTCCAGTGGCCCGGATCATGAAGAATGCTCTACCCGAGAATGCCAAGATCGCAAAGGAAGCAAAGGAATGTATGCAGGAGTGCGTTAGCGAGTTCATCTCATTCATTACCAGTGAAGGTAAGTTGTGGTGTGATGCTCATTGGGACTCGCACCCATATGTCCCGAGTCGAGTCATGTCTCTCCTCTGCAGCATGCTGATCGGTTGACTTGCACAGCATCCGAAAAATGCCAGCAGGAAAAACGCAAGACAGTCAACGGCGAGGACATTCTCTTTGCCATGACCTCTCTAGGTTTTGAGAACTACGCCGAGGCGCTCAAGGTGTATCTCTCCAAGTATCGCGAGGTTAGTAGGACAGGTCTCTTTTAACCGATTGTTGCATTGACAAGCGAAAACCACAGCAACAAAACCAGTCCAACCGAGATCGAGTCCTCGAGAACACATGGTCCGGAAACATGATGGGCGACGCTAAGGCTGAGCCCGGCGCTGTCGGCGGCGACTTTGGCCCAGAGGGCTCAAACAATGTCGAGGGTGGAGCCGATCCGAACTACATTTACGGATCGCAGCCTGGCCATAACGGTGCCGGCGCCGCCGAGGGCTATTAGGAACGGATATGATACCCTCGCTGCAACACCGCACTACTTCGACTTTAATCCCCGACAAGCCCGCGAGTTCAGCAACTAAGCATGCTTAACCAATCGGCTGTTATCGTGGATAATTGCGACCTTGATTGCATATGTTACCCAACGTCCTGTTGATGTGTGTATAACTGCCGCCGCGGACTCCTCGAAAGAAGAAACAGCGATATTGAAAAAGGGGGCGACTGTATATTGTATGAAAGAATGCGGATGACGGAATTACTGGAAAAGCGCGGAGAAGATATCACACCTTGCTATCTGGATGATAGAGTTCTTGACGATGTCTCTTTACTTCGTGTGTCGACTCGGGAGCAATCCTGACCTAAGGCGCACGTCTCTTCGACAGTCAGACATAGGACTCAGGGATGTAGACTAACGGATATGCATCGAGTCCTAGGACGGATCGGAAACCTAAATAGGTATTTTGCTAATTGATAAAAAGTCTGCGACTTGTGCTTTTATTAACGTGACTCTTATTCTTAATGCAAGATTGATATCTATTGTGCTGTGATGGATAATAATATTCTTGTTACAATATTCTAATAGCTCATTGAATGCGGTTTGTGATTGGCTATTGTGTTTTATGTCTCTTTAGTTGAGAAGCCTTTGCTATTACAATTCTCAATTCAGACTCGACGTTGATTGTGATTTGCCTGTGACGCAATGCGGAGGGTGTTCAGCACTCCTGCACGGACCAAGCCCAACAGTCAGCAACAAACAGTCCAGATGCAGAAGGCACGTGTGGAACCCCACCTTTATCCAAGCCTCCACTTCTTTATCGAAACTTTTTTGCCCACCAGCGCCTAACATTGCATTTGAATTATTTCTCTTCACACTACTCGATGCCAGCCAGAGGGCCCGGGTCTGCCGCCTTGCTTCATCGACCAGCCCGCGTGCTGATGATTTATGCTTATTATGACTGTTAAACCAGTTCAGCCTGTACCGCAACATCTTTTTCGTTCCATGAACATACCTTGAAACCGAAACCGCCTCCCTCATTGCGGAGACGACGAGAGTCCTGTTGCCTGAGAGACGCCACCATTCCGAGCGTGTGAGCGAGACAGCAAACCACCAAACACACCACGATTTCTCCCTCCCTTGACGAGCCACATCCATGCGACCCTTCACTCCGTCGACCAGGAAACTTTCTGGTCCTGCTTCAAAAAACTCGACGCCTGTGCGCTCGATCCTCAAACCGGCCTCTGTCCTGGGCAGGAGAAAGGCTGAACATGCTGGGCTCAGCGACCCGCTCGATGTGCCCGAGACCCCCAGCAAACGCCGCAAAGTTTTCTTTGACGATATTCGAAACGTAACGTACGAAGTTGGACGGAGGACGATGGATGAGGTAAAGTTAGAAGTCAGGACTGCTCTCGAGGAGCACCTGCGAGGGAATGATGGCCAGTATGATACTCTCAAAGAGCTGTTTGCCAGCGACAAGCAGCGGTACCTGCCCCCCGTCGTCGGTGAGGAGGACGATACTTTGAAGCCCCATGAGCTCCAGGTCTACGTCATGGCCCTCACTGGATGCATCCCCATCCTCAAGGACAAGGCTTGCAACGGTCTCGTCAGGACTATTCTGAAATGCTCCTGGCTGGGACGAGACGATGATTTTGTCAAAGTCTTTACACACTTCTTGGCCGCTCTTGTCAGCGCGCAAGGATCCTACCTGTCGCCTGTTCTGGCCATGATGGTGGATAAGTTCTCTGATAGCCGGTCGTCTGTCTGGACTGTACCAGACTTCCCCGAGGTCAGCCGCGAAACCATGCGGGATAGATTGCACGGCACCCTGCAGTATTTGCTCCAGATGTTTCCATCCGCTGTTCCTGTACTGGAGAACCTCCTCAGCTCCAAGTTTCCCTTCCCTGACCAATCCATGCGTGTCCACATGGCGTACGTCGACAACCTGTTGCGAATCAAGGACTATGTCCCCATCTTGCGCGACGAGGTCCTCGATCTCATCCTCAACCGAGTTGTCAAAATCGACTCCCAGATGCAGGTTGACTTGGAAGATCTGGACGATGACGTAACTGCTGCCGTTATGTACGCCCTTCGCGACCACTCTCGCGCCGACGAGTGGGAGGACGACGTTGACGATGAGAGCGACACCGAGTCTGTCGATAGCGACGATCCAGACTTCGATGAAGACGCCGCCAGAATCAAGTCTATCAAGGGGAGCGTTGAAAAGATGGATGCTGTTCTGGACACGCTCTTTCGCATCTATACACCATATTTCACCAATCCCGGTTCGGACGCCGCCTTTGACGCGTTTACGGTTCTGCTCCGCGAGTTCGACCACATGGTGCTACCCACCTACAAATCGCGACATACTCAATTTCTCATCTTCCATTTTGCTCAGATGCACGAGCGGTTGACAGATGCATTCTGCGGTCAGCTTATTGCTACTGCTTTCCAAGGCAACACCCCCAACGTCCTCAAGCAGGCTGCTGCGGCTTACCTCGCCAGCTTTGTCGCTCGCGGGGCTCATCTTCCAGGCAGCCTAATCCGAAGCATCTTTGGGCTCCTCCTGCATCATCTGGACCAGTACCGTAAGAAGTATGAGCCTCTGTGCCGCGGACCGGACCTAAAACGCTTCCACCCCTACTACAGCCTTGTACAGGCAACACTCTACATCTTCTGCTTCCGCTGGCAAGACCTGATTGTGTCAACGCCAGAGTTCGTGGATCCCGACGACCCTGCATCATACATCGGCCAAGAGATGGAATGGATGGGGACATGCAGGAAAGATCTCTCAATCCAGATCTTTGGCAAACTCAACCCTCTCAAGGTGTGTGCGCCCGTCATCGTCGAAGAGTTTGCCAAGCTAGCGCATCGCCTCAATTTCATGTACGTCTATCCTCTGGTCGAGGGAAACAAGCGGATCCGCTTGACACAGTACCTTTCGGCAACCTACTCAACTGGCGGCGCTCTCCGGGACGCAGGGTATGAGATGCAAGATGAAAGCTTTCACCAACTTGACCCATACTTCCCATTCGACCCGTACCAGCTACCGGTCAGTAAGCGGTGGCTGGAGAATGATTACGTGCATTGGAAGGCGGTGCATGGGCTGAACGCCGAGGACGAGGACGATAGCGACGATATGGACGATATTGAGGATGATGATATCGATGAAGGCACGGCGACGGACAGCGACGGCGATGACTACGAATGAATGTTGCCCAAGTGTGACTGGGGTTTTGCGGAACTATACCTGCATTGAGCGAGGCGTTGGTGGATTTGTAATTCTCTCGAGACAGGCTCTGGACAATATCCAAGGGATAAGGGCATATAGAAACGGTCTCAGGGCAGCCATGATTTAGAGGAGTTTGTGCCGGTAAAAAGGTACGGAAAAGGCCAGGAAAATTCGATCATTTGCCCAAAGAGTTTTGAACATTTGCTGCTGTTGAGTTACATGTCTCTTCGTGCAACGTTGGGCGGGAATTTTTGTCCGAGTGTGACGTAGAAAGAGTTTGAGTCATTCCGCGGAAGCTGCTCAGGTCAGGCGCAGCTAGCTACCTAGCTACCAGCTCAAACAAGCAGGCCCTTTGAATGACATGGCCGCGGAGCTTGGAAAAATCCGATTCGTCTCTTACACGTGCCGGCTGGTCGCTGCCTGAGCCCGTCTTTCCACGACACGGCTGACGATTGATTCGCTGAGTAACCCTCCTTCAACAGCCTTTCTGGTGCTTGTCATGGGTTTTTTGACCTGAGCAATCATTCAATTGACACGAGAGCGATTTACTTGGCATTCCAGGATACCATTATTCCCGTCGCCGCTAACTCGGCATTTTCCATCGCGATACGCCGAGGTTGTCCAATACCAGGTTCTTGTGCACGCTAGGTCCTCTATCAGCGCTTACTTCTACTGTTCCAAATCTCATCTTTCAGACACAACGCTATGAGATAGCGGATGAGACGGCCTCCGTAGCGACCAGAGACAAACCCGCGATTATGGCGACTCCGAGTTCATCAGATAAGCGACCATCGTTTAGCACCTTTTTGAAGAAGGTCAAGCAAAAGGGCAAGAAGAGCGATGAGAGTGAGTGCTCAACGCCGCAGCGGCGGGGAAAGGCAAACCGGGTGGAGGTGGCGAGCAGTGAGTGTAAGTATCCGACTTCTTTGCTCCCTTATCGGCCACACGATATTAGTCTGGATGAACATGGGAGGCGAGGTAGGAACTACTGGTGAGGATGACTCTTCAAACAACTCAACCTCATGAGTCTCGGTCCTGCTTCTCTCCACAAGCCTTCGCCCTTGGACTATGTCTGTAGAATGAAAGCTCACCAACACTTCTAGCGCCCGATAACGACAGCGGGACCTCACCGCAGAAATCTCGAAAGTCTCTCTCAGCCAGCGAAAAGGCAAAGCTCCGACGTGCCCAGGTCCGGCGCGCACAGATCCAGCACCGCCAACGCAAGGCCGAATACCAGAAGCAGCTAGAGCTCGAGGTCACCCACTATCGTGAGCTGATCTCGCTGACCGAGTTCGAGACCAACGAACTAAAGAAAGACAACGATGCCATTAGGTCACTACTCACGACTAAGGGCATCACAATCCCGAATTGCGGCTCTCAATGTCTCATACGGCCTTCCCTCACCAAGGTACAGCTTGAGGGAAGCGATGCCTGGATTGATGAGGCGCTGGGTATGGCGCCTCAGCCCCAAGATCAGCAGACGTTCCAAGGCGAGGAGGAAATGTTTGCCGATGTCAACGTCGACGATATCATTGTCACCCTAAAGAAAGATGACCAGATGGACACTCCTGTCTTTAGCATCCGATCCAGTTCGTCCAGTAGCAACACCTCCAGCCCGCCTGCGCCCGAGGAAGACCTCAATCTCTCACCCGAGGAGGAACAGATGGCCGTCAACTTTATCCTATCGTATGAACTCAACCCCTCTCACCCCGACAATTATTATGTACTGACAAACATCTTTTAGTCTCGAGCACATCTGCTGGGATCACTTCTGGCTCGGAGACTATCCTTCCCACGCCCACCTCACCAACGATGAAGCCAAGGGCCACACGCTCATGGCCTCATCTCTCTGCATGGCCCACGCCCCCGAAGAAGTCTTCTCCGGCCGTAAGCTCATTTCCTCCGCCTCATCATGTCACAACCGCCGAAAACTCGGCCTCGACCCCTATGTACCCCCGGTCTTCTACGAGTGGTCCTCCCCGCGCATCACGCTCTCGTCGCTGCACGGCCTCGCCCGCAGCCTTAATCCGGGCGACAAAGAGATCACGCCCGTCCAAGCATGGTTTGAGCTTGCGCGAAAGTACGACAAGAGCATATTATTCGATCCAGGAAAGCTGGATCTGCTAGCCAAGGAGTTGAATGGTGTGGTAAAGTGTCTTGAGTTTGGCGCCGTGATGGAGAGAGAGGCATTTGAGAGCGTCGTTGGGAGGGTCTTTGGGGAAAGTTTGGAGGATACCATGGCTGGGGTAGTGCTTGAACAGCCGGAGGAACAACAAACGCAAGACCCCAATAATCCCTTCGGGCTTGTAGGATATGCCTGGGCTTGATTCAAGAGGCGATGAGGGGTAGCAGTACGAGGCTGGTTCCTCGTTGTACACTATTCTCAAGGTTTGAAGAGCGGCCAGACGAGGACAAGGTGAGCAATTACAGCACCCGCAACTCCAAGATGTCAACTGACACAATTTGAAGCAACATAATAGTGACGAAGACATCAAGTCCTGTGCGGGTTGTAATTGGATACGAAACTCATACGCCAATAAACGCTGGATTTGGCCAATATTGACAACAAAGGGCAAATGTGGCCGTAAACATGTATTGAGGCATCTACCGGCCTCCCTGGAAACCACTTAGTTACGCGTACATAGCTCGCTACAAGACATGCTCCGCTCTATCAAAATCTATCAACTGTAGCTCCTCCCACTGAATAAAAAAGAAACATGTAACTCCTATAGAGCCCTAACTATACTCCGCTCGTCAAAGAGATCCTTCAGCAAGCTTGAGATGCAAGTTTCCCGGTCAAGTCGCCCCATTGCATACGTAGATTCGAAAGCAAAGATGCTGAGCTGTCCAAAGAAGGGTCGGAGCACCTTGGCCACCAGCTCATCCTTCCTCTCGAGGCTGACGTCGTCATTGATACCGCCCGGTCCAAGGAGCGGCCGTCGTGATGAGCCGCTCGCTACTGGGTTCACAACGGAAGAGATCTGAAAGCCCGAGGTGGACACTGCGGCACCGAGCTCATCGGATAACTCGTCGACCAAAGCAACCGGTTGATAAGTAGACGACCGATAGACAGCGTCTATGGTGTCGGTGATGAAGAGCCACTCATGTAGCTGAAAGTCATCAGGTGCGACGCAAATAAGGAGATCAAGAAGTTTGCAGGCCTGAAGGATGGAGGCGTTGGTGTACGTGTCGGATGCCGGGCTGTTGTCAGGGGCCACGACGGAAGAGATGGCTGCATGGATCTCGGCGTTGACAACCGGCCACAGCATGCCGAGGTGAATAGCACTGGTCTTGAGAGCGAGAGCGCGGAAGACCATGTAGATATCCGCTCGCGTGGTTGACGAGGGCGAAGACGTCGACGTAGCACCGAGGAGTTCGGCCAGCTTACCAAAGATGTCTGATAGATCAGCGACAAAGGCATCCTCTGCAGCCGCAAGAATTAGGGTCGCGACTCTCCGGAGATTAAGCTGTGTCTTGCGATCAGCCTCGAGTCGAGCTGACGTGGCTCCGACACCAAACACGATCCCGGCCGTTGAAGGGGCGCTGATCCGGCCGACGATTTCTGGCATCTTCTCCTTATCCGTGAGTGTCCATTGCCTTAGCAGCGGGAGCCAGTCGTCCTTTGCCAGTGCTAGATTCATGCCAAAGAATTTGGCATCGTTGAAGGCATCACCGACATCTTTTTTCCAGTTCTTTTGGTTGTTTTGTAACCTGGAAAGTTCATGCAGAAGACGCATGGTGCTCTTGGAAACGATGTCGGGAAAGCCCTTGGTCCGTAGAGTCGGCCCAATTACGTTAGTTGAGATGGTTGCGGCCGCGGATAGCACCCTGTCGGGCTCGACAAGAATCTTGGTCAAGTTGGGAACGATAGAGGCAAGAATGAACACAACGTCATCGGGGCCTTCGCTGGCCCCGTTGAGTGTGTGACTGGACTCGGACTTTGGAAGCTTTTCGACAGAACCACTCGAAATTGCTGGGTCAGTAAAGGCCATAGGTCTTGTGGTAAAGAGGGCAGCAAGTAACCGGAGGAATGTGTCCTAGGTTAACCATATGTTAGCAACCATCTCAGCCAGACGCATCCAGGGGATCTTACTCCCAGCTCCCTTCTCATCCTCCTCTGCTCTCCGAAGTTAGTGTTGTCGACCTTCTCGCCCAGAATCGCTGCAAACTCGAGCAAATTGGCCAACGTCTGCCGATGGGGAAATGGGTTCGCCAGCAAGTCCTTGAGGAAGACCATGCAGTCCTGCCAGATCTCATCCATAGCATCATCATCGAGTGTTCGTGCATACTCAACAAGAAACCATACAAGGTCTGTATCTTGCAGAGATATTGTCATTGTTGATTTTAGCGCAGGATCAATTGTGGCGGGATTTGTTCGTCGGTAGATAGCATTAAACAAAGCTGGTATGCAATGCCTTGGCCGAGATGCCTCCAGCGCCGAGAGCAGATTGAAGACCTGTGTTGATTGTGTCGCCTCGGTTGACTTCTTCCAAATATCAATGACAGTCTCGAGGCATTCAAGGTTTTCGGCCGTAAAGAGATGCTCAAGCAGTCGCCTAGCGCGATTGCGCATGCGTAGGGACGTGTAGTTGAAAGATCCGAAAGACACCTGATCTTGCTTGGCGGCATCCTCACCCTGACCCCATGTCCAAATCTTGTAACAGATTCGGACCGCATCCTGGAAGGCCAGATGGACTGTCAGACGGTCGTTCGCGGTAGCGCTACGAGACTGGGGGGCATCTGACTGCCAGACGTTGGACACCATACTTCCAAAAATGGACTGAGGTTGGTCTGGGCCCTTGACCACTTGGGTTCGAGCCTCCTCCCTCAGAAGCTGCTCATGTGCTCGTGCAAGGACTTGTTCAAGGCCATTCAGGAGGTAGATGAGAGTAGATTCGGGGGATGACTTCTCGATATCCGTAGATAGAGCAGTGGAAGAGAACGTCTCCCGCAAATCTGAAAAGGTTGATCCGATTTCCCTGCAAAGCGTCTCCACGAGCGGAATGAGGACTTGAAAGATAGATTCAGAATAGAAGGGCAAGCATTCGGCAACAAAAGCAACCCAGCTGTCCAGGACAGACCGGCTGCTGGGTGAGCTTAGACCATCCTGAAGGCATTGAAGCAATCGGGGTGGCGGTGATGAAACTACCGATCGAACATCTGGCGCCGAAATGGATGGCCTACTGCCTCGATTAGGGTCGAAGGTTGATGGTCTCCTTTCGGATATAGGTGACACTGGGGCTTCGATGGGTGCGACGTCTCGAAGCTTGAGAGTATCATAGACGACATCGAGCAGAAGAACTTGAACGTAAGAATCGGAACCTTGGAGAGACTTGAAAAGTCGCTCAATGAGAACGGTTTCCAGATGGAAATCGGACAGGGGGCTGGCAAATGGGTTCAAGAGAAACTTGTGCAGGAGAGCGAGAGAGTATCGATAGAGCTGGTTGGTGCGGTCTTCAAACTCCTTGTCAACGTTCGCCGCGGGATTACCAGTGATGCATCTCATGTACACACGGACAAAGAATTCCTGCAACGTCATTTCATGTTCCTCGCCGCCAGCTGCTTGGTGTTAGTGTAAAGCCAGTATTTGCGTCAAGGGTTGCCTTACAACTGATTTGCATGTGCTGGCCGTGGAAGGACACGTGCTTCGAGGCTAACACGGTCCAAGAGATCTCCCCGGCGGAACTAAGAATGCTAGAAAGAGTGCGGAGATAGTACAGACAGAGATCTAGATCCTCGTCTTCGACGAATGTGGCTGGTTCGTCTTCAATCTTCTCGTTGCTGTGCCTCAAAGTTTGCAAAAAGGGAATCTCGCATAGCTTGGAAACAAAGATTAAGAAAAGGCTGTCGGAAATTAGTCTTAGTTGCCTCTGTAGGATAGGTCAAAGATTCTCACCGATCAATGCCCAGCATACTGTTGAGCCATGACTTCACTGTCATGTATAACTGTGTGCGGTCATCTTGAAGGGCGTCAAGAATAAGGAATACGGGCTGTGTCAGCATGATCTCGTAGTTATCTGCTCCGGCGAGTCGGGGTAGAGTCTTGATATCAAGCATTGGTGTCTTGGACCCTCGTCGCTCGGAGGAGACGTTATCCTGGAGAGTATGTGACCACAGGACACTGAGTGCCCGACCCTTGTCGACAGGCTCAACGGCACCGCTACGAGCTGTGTCCTCCGAGATAATGAGACTCGAAAGGGCCGCTTCAATGTCGCGATTGTAAGGGGAAAGGGCTGACTGTAACTGCCACAGCCCTCGAACAGCCTCCACGTGGTATTTCGGTTCAGACGCAGAGAGGTACGCCCACGCGTGTCGAACTAGGGAGGGCACCAAACTCGACAGTTTTGTGGACTCGATTCTGTCGGCGTAGTACAGTTGGGTCGACAACTGCGATATCGCTGAAAAGGAAGAGAAGGGCATAATTTCCGGCTGCTCGAGCAACCCATGCATAAGCTCGAGAAGTTGTGCTTCCTTGACTTGATAACTCTTTGGCGTCTTGTGCATTGCAAGAACCAACAGTCGGACCCCAACCCCAAGGTCTGCCTCTGATGGGCCCAAGTCTTCGCAAACGAATTGCGCAGCTTTTTCTAGGATCGCCTGCCCGATGTCTGAGGGATTGAAAGGCGGTGGCCCTGCTTCAATGTTCCCTTGCTCGTTGACATAGAAATTGCGGATTCTCTTCAACAGATCCATCGTAGAAAGGGACAATGAGCGTTCGCGTTGGGTTTCTCGCTTGTCCGTGTTCTCCGGGAACACTCTCTCAGGGACAAGTTCAAGGAGCGACATGGCGACGTTCTGAGCCTGGCTTGATAGTGATTGTGAGGAGGAATTTGTAGTGCCATCGGAGGATAGGCGTTCTTTTGAATCCTCAAGCATTGCCAAAGCAGCTAAGCAACATAAAGGCGCGTGGATAGTGATCATCTCTTCCTCTCGAACATTGAAGTTGGTTAGAATGAAGCTCACCAGTGACAGTTTGTCGCTCCGCTCATGGGGACCTAGAGTTCCGGGACCAAGGGCTTGCGCAAGAAGCCCGACAATCTCGCCGTAGATGAGACCACTCTCGATGCCATCGAAGAAGACACTGGCACTCCGCAAAACCTCGTTGAACTCAGATTTGGTTGAAGCTTGGTCCTTGAACCGACGCACACTCTCAATAATGGGGAGAAAGACCTCTGGAACAACTAACCCGCCAATCTCCCACCTGTCCATCAGGGAGAGGCAGATCCTGTAGGGCCTTGCTCGCTCACTCGCGGTGTTCTGTGAATTGCCTCTGATCATCTGAAGTATGGCCCTTGTCAAGGGCTGTAAGCCAAACTCCTCAAAATGGCTTGTCTTGGAAGCCAGGTAAGCATGATGATCAGGAGTAGGACTCGATGGCACTTCAGCACCAGGATCATGTTCTGCGGTTGGCTCAGGGCCAAGAAGCCATGCCCATAAGCGTCGGTTTAGGCTCATATCACGACGCGTGACCACACCAACTGCGGCTTTGAGAAGAAGGTCAAGGTCAACGGGTTTCACTCGGCTTTGTATAACGTGGGAATTTAGGGGGAGATGGGAAACTAGAAGATCTAGGAAGCCGCGCTGGATGAGCAACTGTTCGTCTGAGAGGCCACTTGCAAAGCAGCGCAGCAGAAGGCCAGGTTCAGGGGAGGTCACAACAGAGGCTAACTTGTCCTTAGTAGCTTCATGGCTTTTGCTTGGTGATGCCGCAGGCTTATTCGCATCAGGGGTTGCCTGGGGTCCCAAAGGGGGCAGATATCGCACAAGATAGGCGAGGGCGCCCAAACGACGACTCTGGCTTGTAATTGAAGCTAGGAAGAAGCATTGCCAAAAGAAAGCATCGCCTGACGAGTGATGGTCAGTGATTTCTTCACTATGCGACGGCCTGATGGCGTGTTTGAAGCTCTCAACAAGACGCAGTGTTCGGTCGAAATCCTCGCTTGTCTCTTCTTCAAGACCAGGGAGTAGGGCGAGAATGATAGACTTCATTGCCGGGCGGAGTGATCGAGGGTCGATGCCGAGAAAGTGGTGTTCCAATAGATCGAGATACGGCGCTCGGACGGAGAGCGATGCAAAGGACAAGACAGTCGCCAGCCCGGGTAGGTATAGGGGGAGGTCTCTAGATAGACCATCTTTCCCGATGACCGAGAAAACCAGATTATATAGTTCCAGGGCCTTTTGATGTACACCGGATGGGAGGGAGGGGTTGAGGCATTGTGATAGTCGTTTCGCAACCGTCGCTTTCGATGGGATGGCGTTTATCGACTTGGGTCGAGCTTGTAGGGCCTATAAAGCCAGTCAGGGTGTAGATTCGCATAATGGGCCAATTTAGAGCACACCTTAAGGAGTCGGTTCAGGAAAGAAATGTAGTCTGCCCACTCCTCCAAAGCAGTCTCGAATAATACAAGCGCCTTGTCAACCCCATGGGCATACTTGCGATAGGACTTGTCCTTGGTTGGGTGATCTTCTATCCTCCACTCGTTAGCAATCCAGTATGATTGCCCAAGAAAATTCCAACGTATGCGTACCTCCTCCGAGTTGATTCCTCCATTGTCGCGGAATAGGTGAGTCTCGTCCCGAGCTCTCGGGAGACACTGAGCGGCGACCGGACCCAGGCTCAAGAGCCATAGCTGCAGACTATTGTGATGGAAAATGAGGATGAAAACATCGAGCTCCCTGAGAAGTGGCGACAGCACCAAAAGGCATCGCTAGGAACCAGGGCGCACGAGAACTGGGCGAGGAGCTCGAGGTTGAGTAGACGTAATCTTGGATGCGCAGAAGCCGTCCAGAAGGCTACGTGGAGCTGGGCCTGCTTCCATGCCCCTTGCAACTGCGCCCACTGTAGGCACCCCAAAAAGCAGCGGAGCTCGGGATGCAGCTGGAGCGCTTATTGGCCGAAGCTCTCTGAGCACCGGGCTCGTTAGCGCAAGGCTGCAACAGCCCCTCCAAACCTACTGCATGACGCACCCAAGGTCATGCCCCAAATCCCATCCTCCTCTTTTTAGAGTCCTCCTTATCACTAACGCTGGTTCTCGACACGATGGCATAATGGCCTCGCCCAACTCACGTGGAAACTCGCCGGGTCGTAGGGTTTTGGCTACACTGAATCTTTCTCCATCCCTCCATCGAGCTGGCTAATCCCCCTGGAAGCGAAAAGCGAGCCGCGCGTTATCATGGAACCCGTTGAGATGGAGCCCAAGCCAGCTTCGTCTACGGATGATGAATATCGTCCCCCACTGCCACCTCGGCCATCCACCAATGCCGCTGTAGATCCGGCATCTCTGCAAGCCCAAGCAACCACGGCAATAACTCCGGTGGAAATTCAGACGCTCTCTTTCCCAGATGGATCTCGAGGCACATTTCCCACTCCGGGCCCCGATGCTCTCCCAAGCCCCGTTGACAGCGGCCATGCTTCACCGAGTCGCCACGAGAGTAGCCTCAGCGGTGAAGCAGACGAGACAGCAAGTATTATGAGCTTTGCGCCAACGATGCGACCTGCTGGGGACATTGCCAGTCTGCTTGCCGGAGAGGTGCATAAGAAAAGCCCTGCCTGGAAGTTGCTTCGTACCCAGTCAGCCACCGTTCAACCTTTCGAGAGGAGCAGAACTGGTGCTGGAGATCGACTTGTTGGGTTCGAACATGAATTCGACTTGCTTCCAGACGACTCAAACCATGAACTTGGCGACGACGAAAAGCTACGTCTATGGAAATCCAAACTCAAGCACTATTTGATTCTATCATCAGCCGGAAAACCCATCTGGAGTCGCCATGGAGACCTGGGTTTAATCAATTCTTCTATGGGAGTGGTGCAGACCATCATTTCGTTCTATGAGGGCGCAAAAAACCCCCTCCAGGCCTTTTCCGCTGGTGACACCCGCTTCGTTATCTCGACTGAAGGTCCTCTCTACTTTGTGGCTATTAGCAAGCTGAACGAGAGCGATGCACAATTACGAGCCCAGCTAGAGGCGCTCTACATGCAAATTCTATCAACATTGACACTACCTAGGCTAACTCACATCTTCGCCAACCGGCCATCGACCGACCTACGGAAACCCCTTGAAGGGACAGAGTCTCTACTATCATCCCTAGCCGATACCTTCACAAAAGGCTCTCCCTCGGCACTTCTTGGATCGCTAGAGTGCCTCCGGCTCCGGAAGTCTCAACGGCATACTATCAATAACACATTTTTAAAGTTACGGGCCGAGAAGTTGCTGTACGGCCTCATTGTGGCTGGCGGAAAGCTCGTCAGCGTTATTCGGCCGCGTCGCCATTCACTTCATCCCAGTGACCTTCAGCTAATCTTCAACATGCTCTTCGAGAGTGATGGGATTAAAGGTGGAGGCGGGGAGAATTGGATCCCACTCTGCTTGCCTGCATTCAACAACAAGGGATATCTGTACATGTATGTGAGCTTCTTTGACGGCGCGTCTGGGGAGCAGGCCAGCTCTCCGGCTGCGGCACAAGGACACTCAGCAGATGACGAGATTGCGATGATCCTTATAAGTGCCGATCGCGAGAGCTTCTTCGAGCTTAAGCAGATGCGAGACAATGTTGCCCAACAGCTTGCTAAAAATGGAACTCTGGCCATCATCCAAAACGCCACTCGCCTCGGCCGCCCCAAGGTGCCTGACATTGCCCCTGGTAGCCAGGTCAGCCATTTTCTTTACAAGTCGCGCGCCAACGTCCAGTTTTGCATGGCTTCACTGGAGCCTAGCTTTACCAAGCTCGTGGAGCGCAGGAGATTGATGACGGCGTACCACGAATTACACACGGCTATTCACGCCAAACACGCGCATCTCAAGGTGTTGCACTCTGTTGGGGATGACGCGACATCACTGGCCTGGATCACACCTGTCTTCGAGTTCTACTGTGTGGCAGGGCCTAATGTTTCGAGATCCACGATAACACAAGGAGCGAACAAGATCATTCAATGGGCCAAGAGGGAAGAAGAACGCCTATTTATTATTGGCGGTGGTGTATTCTGAGGACTTGCCTCCTCATCAACCCTGAAGAATCTAGGCTTCTAGGCCTTGTCATTGGTCGTCTCATCGACCAGAGAAGAATAACACCTCCAACGCCGACATTAGTTCATTATTATTCATCCGACCCCAGGGGCATTAGCGGGGTGCTCGGGCGTTGAATTTAATTCATTACTTCGGCCCTAGCCTCGACGTGGCACCTCGGTGACAGTGACAACGGACTTGGTGTAGCTGTTGACTGGTTGACTGCCGTCTGGCTCTGAAGGAGTGATGTCGTCTGGCGATGGAGACATGACCACACTGCTTTGACTTTGGACTGGGCGGCTGTCGAAGTAGTTGCCTTTAGAGCCAGACTGGTTTCGCATAACGCTCAGCGATCTCCTGGCCCACTCCAAGATACGGTCGTTGACTCTGGCACGTCGTTTAGTCTCCGACTCCCATGAGGGATTGCGAAATTGAAGAGGCGATGGTCGATCAAAGTCACCTCCAAGGCTGTTCCGGCTGCATGTGCCGGTAGAAGGATAGCTGATGGTATCGGTTGCGAGCGTCGTCCTTGAGGCGTTCATGATGGCTTCTGAGAACGGAGCATCGAAGTCTTCGCGGAAACGCGGGCTGCGCATTGATGGGCTTTGAAGCGAAGTTTGAGGTCGCTGGAGCTCATATGGCTCCCGTTCCGGGAGCGGAAGGGTGAGATTGGGTCTTCGATCTGCCATTGCAGCGAGACGGGCGAAATTCAACAATTCGGTTCGTTTTCGTTCGAGCCGGGTGTAAGGGGTGACGAGTTG
>JAAGWO010000341.1:0-83146 GCA_013266205.1 Fusarium decemcellulare
GACCCCGTAATGATACGGGGTGCGAGGCCCCGTCCCCCTAGGCCCCTGAAATTCCGACGGGGTGGAAGAAGGTGCCGATAGCGGTTCTTTTAAAACCGTTTTATTTCGTCAAGTCCCTTCAGGTGCTGCGGAATTGACACCGTCGCGGCTGAAGGAATAGGGCCGACCCGAGGTCACCATGGCCGTAAACGTCGATAGGGTCATCTCATCCGTCACTTTGGCGGGGAGTCTTCTCTCCTCTTTTGCGACTTTGGCTGTTCTGGTCTCGTTCGCTATCTATCGTCGACATGTGCGAAACTTTCGTCATGTGCTTGTCCTGAATTTGATGTTGGCCGGTATGCACTCCATTCATCCTTGACTACCTACGGCGTTGGTACCCGTTGTTCAGGCCAGACTAATATTGGTTTTCTTGTGCAGAGTTCAGCAATGCCCTGAACAACTCGGTTTCTGGCATCATCTTTCTTCTCACTGGGGACCTTCATGCCGGCGTTCCGTGCGTGGTGAACGCTTTGATCGGCCAGCTCTCAGTACAGGCAGCCGACTTCTCGATCCTAGCCATAGCCCTTGTTACTCTATTCACCGTAACACGGGTAGTGTATATGCCGAGCGTGTCAACAGCCAAAAAAGTTCTCATTTGTGTCTCGATTTGGATAGTGCCCGTCACAACGAGTCTGATCCCGACTTTCATGGGGGAAATGAAACCAGTCGGTGGGAACTGGTGCTGGATCTCATCAGGTCGGTCCGATCTCCGCTATGCATTGACGCATGGTTGGCGCTTCTTTGTCATCTTCGCCACCCTTGCCATATATGCCTACATATGGGCATATCTGCGTCGACATCTGAGGTCTTCGCGGAGGGCGAGTCATCGCTCATCCTATAACCTCACCACCTTGACGAACACCAATTCTTTCCTGTCCTACTGTTCTAAAAGGGTCGGTTTCCGGCCGATGAAGGATGAAGAGGCTGAGCTAGATGCAATTGAGCCAGCACGGCCAAGGCATATCGCTCCTGTTTCTCAGAGAGAAAGCCCTTGGGTGGATGAACGGGGGAGGAACATTACCGAGGACTCGGTTGAAAGCATGGATATAGAAACGACCGCGAAGAGTGCCACCAGTCACAGCCAAGCGAATGGCAGATCAACACGCCATCGGTCCGCGTCTACTAGGAAGGAGATGGACCTCCCAGCTCTGGAGTCCACGAGCCTTGATCCCCACCAACCAGGTCCTCAAGTCAGCAGCCAAGCTCAGAGCAACACACTACAAACCAACATCAGCGAATTTCCGATACGCCGAGACACACATGACGTTGAGCTTGAGATCAAGAGGATGATGCTGCTTAACGCCTACCCCTTCATGTACGTGCTTCTCTGGATGCCTGGGCTGGTCAACCGCCTCATGGAAGCATCGGGCCACGCCCCGTCGAAGACAACGATAGCTGCCCTTCAGACATCGACGCAGTTCATAGGATTTGCGAATGCTGTGACGTATGGGTTCAATCATCACCTGAGGGATAGACTTAAAGGAATGTATCTAACGCCTATGATATCGAGAGTAAAGAGGAGACTGAGGCGGTAAATACGGTAATGAAGAAATGTTAATGTTAATAATGCTACAATAGAGTTACCCATGACTCGACAAATTTACGTAGAAAGCGGCCAACTATAGAAGTCCCCTTTCTCCGTGTTATTGTTGGTCTCCCCAAGCTAGGTGACTGCGACTTGATAGCACTTCAATCTCATAGCTCTAGGCTCACAGCGGCGGCTGTGATGAGATACTAAATGAGGTATCAATCTACAGTGCTGATGAAGGACTGGGTTCCTCTTTCATTGAACACAAATGGCAGCGAAGACGAAAACAGCAGCTTCTATCTGCTCAAGTACCCGAGAATTAGTACTAATAAAGATGAGTCTACATAACAAATTTTGTGTCGATGAATCTGTTCAGGTCACTACTAGTCTTTCTATATCCTTCTTGGCTGTAGTTCAATATGCGACTTTCATCTTTGAGAAAGTGTCAATAGCTCTACTACCATCAACTTGCAGACCTATTCTCTCTTGGTAAAAACTAACGGACACTCGTCCTATACACAATATCAGTACATGAAGCAGCTTGATATACATCTCCCGATGTTGGAGGTGACAAAGGTTCAACATACCTCGGGAAACAAGGTGGCAAAAACTCGAATCTCTTCTGAGAGTGGTGTAGCGTGATGGACCCAGTCCAGCTCGAGAGCAGCCTTTCCAATCATGGCTGCCATTGTGAGCGGCACATATCTCCGTGCAAGACAGTCATGTGGACCAGCACCGAATACAAGCCAGTTCTTGGTGTGGCGTTCAGCATCACCCGTAATCCAGCGGTCTGGGTCAAATGTTTCGGGGTCCGGATACGCCTTTGGGTCATGCAAGGCTGGGTAGCAGGACGGAACGATCAGGGAGCCCTTGGGTGCCGTATAGCTTGGGCTTACCGGGAACTTCTTGGTGGTGAGGTAGGGCACAAAGATGACAGGCGGGCGGTAACGAAGAAGCTCTTTGATTACAGCGTTGGTATAGGTCAGAGACTCCAGCATACACAGTTCGAACGGCCGGTGCTTGTCACCACCCCGCACAGCAAGGTTCTCTTCTCGTAGGCGATCGAGAACATCAGGTCGCTGGGCAAGGACCTGGAAGAGCCATGTTGTAGCGCTACTGGATGCATCTTGAGATGCAAACAGGAACGTGAACATGGTCTGACCAATCTCCTCGTTGGTGAATTCGCGGATTAGGTTGGTGGGCTTCTCAACGCCCACTTCCCCAGCAGCAACTCGGTCGTTATATCGTTTGGATTCCATCATGTGGAGGACCCACTGGTCGACAATGCAAGTTGGCTTAGCACCGGACGCCATGTTGGCCTTGCACGCGGCAGCAGATCTGGCAAATTCGGCCAAGACCGCATCTGCTGTACGCTTCCCCCGCCAACACTTGGTGAAAGGAACGTAGATGGACAGAGGGATGTTGACAAGCTCGAGAGCTGCTGTGATCTGGTAAAAGTCCTCAGTGATCCTCTTGACTGCGTCTTGTGAGATGTAGTCTCCAAAGAAGGTCCGACACGACAGGGCACAGTTAATCTCTCTGAAGAGAGCCATGAATGGCATTGGCTTGCCGTTATTTGTTTCACTAGCGGCAACAAACCTGCCAAAGTAGTCGGAATAGACTTTTTCCTGGACAGGCAGGTATGTACTGAGAGCATTGTTGCTGAAGAGGCCATTGAGCCCCCTGCGGAACTCGGTGTGAGCCTTTCCTGTAAGAAAGACCCAAGCAGTTGGGCGCATAATCTCGATCGCCATGGGGACGATGCATGGCTTGGCGAATGTTGGTGACTTGAACACTTTGTGGGCAATATCGCGGTCGGACGCTAGTACGACAAATCTTCAGCAGTTAGGTGACAAGAGTTAGCAGAGGCGCTCACTATAGATAGATGCTTGACACCACATCGATATTACTTACTTGTGAAAGATCGATACACAACTAAGTGGGCCACTTGCCCATTGAGCAAGATAGGCATCAAACTTGGGATACAGAGCTTGCATGAATGGTCCCATGAAAGGAATCTTGAACCTGGGCCCAGCAATTGATCCTTTGCGCCTGATATATATGACTGAGAATTTTTTAATAGTCATTCCTTAATAAGCTCTTTCTTTCATACCTTGATCGTAGACGATCAACATCAGGAAAATGGTGAAAAGGATTTGGGCACCATTGAGGCTGCCGAGACAGCTCAGCATGAGCCCACTCTCTTGGCTCAAGGTGGGATGCTGGTCAACGTGGGTTTCGTTGTCAATGAAGGACCCAAGATTATCTTCGCTGAACAGCGCCATCTTGTGAACAACAAGTCCTCGATAAGTGCAAGCAAGTCCATAGGCACGGCGAACATAGCCTTCTTATATACGGCAGACTGGGGAAACATCTTCATGACCAGCACGGGGACATCATCTTATCATTCAGGGATCATGAACCTATTAGGATGAACCAGCTGCCAATTCTCACCGAAAACAGCCCTAGCCAAACGAAAAGCATTTGTCAGGGCTGATATTCTGGCGTCATGTTCCTCATCGTCTTCGAGTTCGTATAATATCCAGCGGAGTGAAGTCCCTAGGTCGAGGGTCACAACAGATCTGCCTGTCCATTTACGTACTAGACTCCGATCCTCGACATGGGGGACGCCGTTGGTGGATCGTCTGGTCATCCCGGCTGAACAAACCTCTTTGGACGAGCTTGCGTTGGTCCGGTTATAACGACTCCTCTTTATTACCGCGGCACCTTGTCTTGGCGCACACTCACACATTGCGGAGTCTAGTCCTGTTTAGTTCTAGTCTCCGAAAGCCGAGTTTTCCGGGGTGCCGGAATGTCATGATGCTTCCAGGTCGAGGCCTCGTTGGTGCAGATAAAATCTCGGGTTCCCGGATGAAATCACCTCATGGTTACTTGATTTTTGATTGGAGGTAAGTAGCAATACCACCCACCGCCCGCCTCCTTCACGTCATGGCTGTGAAGATTTCCGCCCATTGCTGGCGAAACATGCCTCCCCGTTGAGTCTCTAACCAAAGTACTGCCTTTAGACAAGCAAGAACGTCTTCCCATGTGTGCAGATTTAGAGCTTTCGCAGCGGTGGCGGCTTTATCTGCAAACCATTGTCGATCAGCAGCTATAGTAGTAGAAATGAGACCGACGGAGAGAATCCATATCTCCAGAGGGCCATGGATAGACCCCGTTCTTGCCGAGACTGTAAGGTGACTTCTCAGCTGCAAAATAATGGCATTAGCTAGATCAGCGTGAGAGTAATATGTTGTTCCGTGGATTATGAGCATGTAGAGAGCCAGGGCATGTCGTAGACTCTCAGAAGTGGCTGAATGCGTCGAGTTCTCGGAAAGAGGAGGACCGAGTAGCAACAACCTATGTACCACAAAGCAAGTCAGGTCATGCAAGTCAGTGGTTGATAAGGATGCATCTTCTGGTGTGTGGAACAATCGACGAAGGCGGATGAGAATATCGGCAAGGGCGGTGTCTATATCGAGGGCAAATACGGCTTCGTCTTCGGGATCAAGGTCGGTCGGCACCAGGAGCCACTGGAAGATCGGGCCAACTCCATCTCCAAGCCCAAAGTCGTCTTGGGTCGGGAACTGGGGAGCCCTTGTGACCAGCATAGATACCCTGCATGGAATTTTCAGTCGCGGATTCCATCTGGAGTGCATATACAGATCTCACCAGGCAATCATCCTTGCCGTCAACGGGCTTGTGAGCCTTACTTGGTTGATGCCGCCCCTTACGCCGACCATTCGTTTGACCCCTTCGATATGGGCTGTGCTGGCGTGGACATTACCTTTGCCATGCTGAGTGCAAATAATTAGCCCCGGCATCTCAAGTCACTATTCGGGCGGATGCTGCTCACCTCAATTGCAGCCAAAGTTACCACAGCATTCAGCGTGTCGTCTTGATATGCTAGCACGGAATTTTCGACTTTCTGCCGTACTAATGATACAGAGTCCATCATGAGAAGTTCTGAAACGGGAAAGCCCTTTTGTGATCGCAATTCCTCGTCTAGAGACGCCGTCTGTATTGATACGTGGAACAAGGCAGGGTCTGCAAGTGCAAGCGGCCACCACGAGACGATGAAGGGATTCGACTCCATGTTGAGATCCAGAGGGTAGTATTGAAACGCGATATTTGACAGAACTACATCAGTCAGTCGCATTCCTAGCAACCATAAATTCACGGAAGTCAAGCCATTACAGTGGTGGATCAGACGCTGGACATGCATCCGCGGTAGTCTGGTCGGGGGGTAGGAGTCAAAGGGATCGAACGAGGCGTCGGTTGGTTGAAAAAGCTCGACCGAACCCGGCCGAGGTCTCTTTGCAGTCTTTCCATCCCTTTTACTCACAATGGAAGTATCGCTGCCCGTGTTTTTTGCAGTCTTGGTACTTTCCGGTGGCTCCGACGGTGGGCTTGAACTCGTCGATGAAGTCAGCGGCTCATTCGCGTAAACACAGCCAATCTTTCTCTTGATGCATCGAGAGCACCGGGGGGTCCGGAGATCGCAGCTATGCTTGGCCTTTGCACAGGCATTGCAGGATCTTCGAAGAGTGGCGCGCATCTTCGACCAGCGAAGGATATTCCAGCGGCGCGAGTATCAGATGTCAGCGGAAAGAGGAACATGACTGAGATAAGTCACGTACCTGGTAATATTATTTATAACTCCGAGATTACTAAGTGGGGCCATCGGCCGAGCGTTGACCCAATTGGCCCTAGGATTGAGAGCTACCTAACCTACACTACCTTATTTTTTGTTTTCGCAGGTATCACAATCGTTGCCTTATTACTTCGAGATTAATCTTACTAAAATAGTATTACGCCTGTTATTTGATGACCTTGTTTTAGAAAATTGAGTGAGCTCAGATAGGAATTTTGCTAAGTTCAGTTGCTAGAGTTTTCCTAAAGACACCATTTTACCGTTTTGGGTCCTTCTCTTTACCCGTGGGCAAGCTGTTTTTCAACGTGCCTAAGTGCAGCAAGGCCAGAGAGGTCGACAATACAGGGCAGAGCATTTCATTTCCAGCCTATCTATACATAGTTTAGTTGTTTGTTTCTAACTGAATAAAAGGACCTTTGCGCAACGCTTCTAAACCAGATAACACGTCACAAGATGCATGTACGTGGGGATATGGATACGATACCTGCAATACCGGACAGCCTTTGAACTTTTCCATGGCAGAAAGCTGGGTATAAAGGTCAATAGGAAATCAGAAGGCACGCCGTGCTGGAGTTCTTGACTCTTTCACGTACTAATATCACAACGCTACGAAGATGCACCACGACGAAGTCCCCATCAATCACGTAGGCTAGTGCTCGCCTGACCTGACACCTAGAAGTACATACAGCCCCCAGAGAGAGCCTATAAGTTACACCAAAAGAGCTTCTTGCCTCACAGCCGTGCCAGGAGCTCCACATACTGAGGTGGCGCTAACCCAAGGATCAGTCCACGACCGCCTAAAATCAGAGCCAAGCATAAAGATCTTTGATGTTATAACGGAGGCGATTATTCTCTTTGACGATAGTTACGGTTCTTGTTCATGAATATACTGCTATGGCAAAACTCTCAAAGTTGCACATCGTGTTGCATAGTGTGGTAGTGTCTTTCTGTCAGTTCATCTGCGGGCGGGATAGGAAGGGGGGCGCCTGATGATATCCCTCTCCATGTCTCCAGACATGATAATAAGTTTACTATAATAAATAGCTCTGCGTAATAGACGGCAAGATTTGGGAGAGAGAATTCCTTAGTTGGTGGCAACAAGGTGGCGGAGGTAGGATGTGGGCAATCTCATTTATTACCGTCCGCCATCTAATCGGAAATATCTTACTTGGAAGACAGGAGAAATCAAATCACGACCGACTATAAAATTTCATACAGACGGCATGAGGTAATTTTTTTGCGGTTATTTTCGTCCTGCCTATAATAGGATAGAAGTTTGCCCGTCTTACTGAGACAGCCGGAGCTACAGCACATCACTTGACCACTCAAAGAACATCTTATAAATAGTACTAACTAGCTACCGCACACTTGCGAGAACAACCCGAGAAATGACATGTGCCAAGAAACCGATACTCACAGTAGAATGGTTAGTTGTTACGAATGGCGTTCTGCTTCGGCCAGCTATTTTCAATGTCAGCAAACGCCGGTCGTCATGGCCAAGCAAGAATCAGCACGGGTGGAAGTCCGGTGACCAATATCTAAAATCACGATATTTCACCATCGAAGGATGCGGGCAATACGAGACGCCTCCCTGTCTGCTTACTATTATTCCAGAAAACAGGACAAAGCTGGCACAGTGATAGAGATATAAAGGCACACAAAGCCATCAACAGTGTACTCAAACTTAGCAGAACTCATCCATTTATCCTATCTTGAACTAGCCTCACACAGCGCTATTTCGCCTTTATCCTAACGATTATGAAGCTCGCTGCCTTTCTCGCCTTTACTGTGGCTGGCTCATTCGCCGCGCCTGCACAAAATACCCGCGCAGTTGACACCATCCTTTACCCAGCAGGAACCTATCGCTACTGGGTCCAAACCGGCAAGATTGTCCAAGATCCCCAAGACCAGCTTCTCATCGTCAAGAACGGCAAGGCTGCGGATGAGACAACCACGATTGTGACCTTTGAGTTTGACCAGAGCACTCAAGGCAAGACGTGTGAGCTTATCTTTGAGCTCTGGGACCGAGACGTCTCTACGGGCACCAGGACCCTCGATGTTTTCACCTACTCGGATCCACCAAGAGGTGCCAGGGCATTTTTGGCGGCCGATGTTGCTAAGTGGGCAGCCGTCAAGAGTAGAGACAACCACGTCGGTCGCATCCTAGCCCCAAAGCCTGGCAATGCTACTTGGCAAATGTCTTTCAATGGGTGGCCAAAGATTCCGTGCCCAGCAGGGAAGCTCATCGGCGTTGAGTACGTTGGCGTCGGTGATCGTGTGGCGGTTCGCTGGGACATTGGGGTGACTGGGCCAAGATTTCGGGTTCTGGGATGAAGCGCGAAGATCCTTTTCTTAGCCTATAGGTACCCATTTCAGGGGAGCTAGGATGCTTTTAGTCAGTTATATGATACGATGGACTGACGTGCTATCTGGATTCTATCATTGCAGTTCCCTCTGTGAATGGCCAGTTCTCTTGTGCCGAGACTTTGTGTGATCATTAACAGAGCGCGTGGCAATGAAATGCTTGCATTCGACCCATAAATGACGCCCATAGATGGCATTTAATACAGGCGTAGAAGTCGGCGCCCCCCTTTAGCACTGTAACAGGGAGTCGAGCAGAGACGAATGATCGACTAAGCCAAACCAAGAATACTAGATTAAGTAGGATTTTTCTACTAAATTCAGGGCTTTCGTACATCCCGCGCATTGAAGAGTGGCTGAATTATTTGCGGATATGCTGTCTTCTTCTGTCCGTCCGTATTTCGGCCGAGGTGCCAACAACGGCCCTCCAGTCCGGCATCGGGGTCCGGCCGAGATCTGACTCGGCCATCACGGGCCGAACATGTTGCCTGGAGCGTTGTGCTTATTGGAGTGGCATAATTATGTCTATCTAAAACGCCGTTACAGCGCCCCAAAAGCACAGAGACGGCCGGACGAAAAGTATGACATTGATCAATGGATGGATGCTCCGTGAAATACATCCAACAATCCCCGACCCAACTATTGTAAAGACCGATGTTCATGTTTAGCTGGCGCCACTGTTACCGCTAAGTGATCCTATCAGCACCAATGCGGCGCCATTCCAATTCATTTGTCAGCATAATTCGCGTGAGACATCTTGGCTCGACCGTAAGCTCAAGCCCTGAGGGAATTTAAACACAATAAAACGTACGGTCAGCTCCCAAA
Organism: Fusarium decemcellulare; assembly: GCA_013266205.1. Taxonomy (NCBI): domain Eukaryota; kingdom Fungi; phylum Ascomycota; class Sordariomycetes; order Hypocreales; family Nectriaceae; genus Fusarium; species Fusarium decemcellulare. Next base: position 9,408 of record JAAGWO010000341.1, read on the forward strand.
GTCCTCATCAACAAGTCCTGCTGTCCAACATGTCAAACGATAAGCCGAAGCCTGTGATTCTGCTCGTGCACGGAGCGTGGCACCGTCCTCTCCATTACCGGTCTCTCATCCACGACCTTCAAGGTGAAGGCTTCACAGTTCTGGCTCCTCCCCTCGCTAGCTCCGGGTACGACGATTCGGTAGACGGCAAGACGTATCATGACGATGTGAAACGCATCCACGATGCCGTCTTGCCGTTGTTGGACCAAGGGAGGGTCGTCATTGGCGTCGGCCATAGTTATGGTGGAGTACCACTCGCCGCGTCCATCCAGGGCCACACCGTCGCAGACCGGGCAAAGAAAGGGCTCAAAGGAGGCATCGCGTCGGCCGTCTTTATTTCACCAACACCAGTTATCCAGACAGGAATATCCATGTACGAATCCGCGGGCCGGCAATATACCACAGCCTGGTTCCACGATGTTACTGTAAGCTCAAACTTCGCACTCCAGTACGGAGCTCGGACGTCTGCTAACTGTTGTCCTCAGGAAACACGCCTCCCTCTTATCATGGATAAGGCGATAGATGCGCTTTACTCCGACATTGAACAGTCCGCCAAGGACGAAGCCGCGGCCTATGTCTGTCATCAGGGCCGCGGACCATTTGAAATCGTCGTTGAATGCACCCCGGCGGATCTTGACATCCCTAAGACATACGTTGTCTGCGCCAATGACAAGATCTTCCCAAAGGAGCTTCAGCTGTTTGTAGCTGACAAATGGGGAGCAAAGATTCTTGAGATTGAGTCGGGGCATAGCCCATGGATGATCGAATCTCACAGGAAGTGGCTCGTTGACCTTGTTGCTCAAGAGGCAGCCAAATTCTAGTCTGTAGTTTCATTTGTGTGCTACTTTGCGGTCGGGTTAGCCGCGGGCGAGCATCGGTATTGAACAGGGACAAACCAGAGCTGCATATAGACTGGTTTGCAATACACAAGCATAGAACCCAACTCCATATCTCTCGGGTGTTCCTACAATTCCCTTCTAGGCCCCATAACCGGCTGGCAAGAACCTACTCCACATTGAAGCCTTCGTACCTTTCAAGATTCTCATCCGACGTCGCTGCAGAGTGTCTGCTTCGGATTATTGCCGCCGCTAACCGCCGCTGTACCGTCATTTACCGGGGTCTCAAAGCCTCGGCTTATGAGATCCGACTTGAGTTGCAGGCAATAACTTGAACTCCTGTATCGGAAGATTAAGAAATTGAAAGATGTGGTGGAACCTGGTGACTTTATTTTAGCACGGAGTCGTTCTATTTCGTATATCTTTGTGAGAACGGAATGGTATACCTGTCACTCCCCCAAAATGGCTCTTCTCGTCCTTCGCTTGAGCGTACTTCAAACCAGGGGAGACCAAAAGCACCACGATCGCCCAGTCGGGTAGTGTGTAGCTTCAGATTTTCCTTGAGATTTTGGCTTTGTTGAGCTGCCATGATTTCTTTGACTTGGTCCGCACTGAATAGTTTATCCGTCGAACGTGACTCACCACTTGGGTGGAAGCCTTTAGGAATCTCGGCCAGGGTTTCGGCCAAGGTTGGCGCATCGCGGATACGACGGCGAGGTTTGGTCCAAAAAGCGTTAAAGAGGTAAAGTATGGCAGTATGGTAGACATCTGGTGGATATTTCTCTTTGATGTAGAGCAAGGCGCGCAAGGACTGTCAAGTCAGCCTCTTCCTGGCCAGTGACGTTAGAAATACTGAGAACACACCTTCTGGGTCCAGCCAAGGTCCCAGAGGTCCAGCAGATCATCAGGTAAAACAATCTCAGGCCTCCCAAAGTCTACTTTAGATCTTGCAGACTCGTATTTGTCAAGGTACTCTCTCTTTACTTGACTCACAGCCCAGGGGGGTGCGTTATCTAGAAAACCGTGTCAGTATGCTCATAGGGTGAAGGCAGAGCACTGGTCGCGAGACAACGTACTAGCGTCATGAAAGACTGCTCCTGCAAAAGTTGGGTGAAATCTATGATAGTATCATGCCTAGTCAACAATCATCCACAAACTCTCATCGGACTGCCAAACCGCTTAGATTCACATACTCTACTTCCACATTGTGATCCCTGAGCGCCTGCAAGTTAGAGAGCAAATATGAAACAGCTAGATAGCTGTAGAAAGATGCTAGGAGTCGATGTTGGTGATCAGTCAAACGTACCCAGCCACAGAAGTTTCGAGAACTACCTATGGTAAGGACACTTACCAATGTCAAATGAACAATTGATTTTACCAGCCATGGAGCAGAACAGATCCAATCAATTTCCAGTCTTATTAGAACTAGAATCTTTAAACAATCTCAAGACGACGACAAGCAGAATGGCCAAGATATGTAGCATCCGCAATGCATTATCGGCACCAGCAACGCGTGCTGACATCAGCACTAGGAATGATCATTGAGGCAAAGGCAACCTCAAAACCAGCGCCCATCGCTGGATTGTCAGCGCTAGAAGGGGTGAAACTAGTCACCCGGATTTAACCTTGATTTGATGGCCAATGAAGAAGAGTATGGCTCCTCGGGCATACCAAACTACGTTTATATGCAGAACTCGGACTTGAAAGAATTGTTAGTCGGACTCTTCGGACATACAGAAATAGGTGATGTAGGGCATTGGCATTGGAGTATATCGTGTCGACGCAAGATTGCTTTTCGGATGTACTAATAACACATCTGTAGGTGGGCGTGGTCCTTCGGAGACATATGAAATCATCAATCTGTTGGTGCTGTCACCCACCACAAGGAAGAGCATGTGGAAGGGGTGGCAAAGCATGGATCAAAGAAACACCCGTTCGTTGGCGGAATCGGTTTTTGTCTGGAACTCCGAGCGAAATAGCACCGCGTCATCCTCCAAGGTAGGCACTGAATCTGGCAAAGTGCTGACATGACTTCTGTAGACTGTATTGCCTACCTGTAGTACTTTATGTAGGCTGGCTGGTGTGCTGTTACCAGGGTTAAATGTACTAGATAGTGAGGCATTGGACAAAAGACGTTGCATTAGAGCTAGTGTGATGCAGACCCATACGGAATCCGGTACAAATAAAAGAGAAAGAGGGGAAACGGGGTTTGTTAAGCCCCCGCCCCCGCGAGGACCCGGACAATGGAAGAAAACGAGGCAACGATCAAGCCCTTTTCTTCTGAGCAGCCTGCGACATTTCTTTGCGAACGGGAACAATGCTCTCGACCAACATGTCCTAAGCCGAATTAGATCACGATCCAGCCCAAGGGTTCTGAAGCTTACCATCACTGACTGCGGAGAGAGCCAGCAAGCCAATCGAATCATGAAAGCACTTGTGCCTGCCCAAACATTTCCTGTTGCACCCTTCTCAACCGCCCGGACTACCTGGCTGGCATATTGCCTCGGTGTAATGGCGCCTTCTTGGAGGCGGCCATCCGCAATATCATGAATGAACTGGCGGACCTCATAATAGTGAGATGTCTCAGGTATCTCAATTCCTTCATAATGAGCGAAGGAGCCGGTCTTAACACCAGAGGTGAGGAGGGTGATGGTGCGAACTCCAAGAGGTTGGAGCTCATGACGCCAGGTCTCGCTAGCTGCTGCGAGAGCTGCCTTGGATGAATTATATATACCTAATTCAGTGGTTAGTAACGAAATACAAATGTCGCAGAGTACCCACTCATGAAGCCCATGGGGACCTGTCCATTGACGGATGTGTTGTTCACGATGCAACCTTTGGCATTGATCAACAGAGGAGCAAAAGCCTGAAGCATAGCCATCGGAGCCCAAAAATTGAGGTCAAACAACTTTTTTGCATCATCAATTGAGGTATCCAAAGCTGGTACCACCATTGTGCTACCGCTGTTGTTGACAAGAACGTCCAATCTGCCGTTAGTTGCCGCCCTGACGCTCTGAACCGCGGCTGCAATAGACCCGGAAGACAGGACGTCTAGGTTCAAAACGGTGACATTCTTTGCACTGGAGAGGTTCTGTGAGGTCTTTGAAGGGTTTCTAACCGTTGCAAAGACATGATATCCCTTCTCCTGAAATACCTCGGCCAAAGCTGAGCCAATGCCGCCTTTAGAGCAGCCGGTGATTAAGACAGACTTGCGAAGAGAAGCCATTGTAAGAGATATTTTGCAGGTTTGATAACTGTTCCTATTAGAAAGTTTCGCTATTTATCAATGATGTCCGCAGGCTTTATAGAAAAGCCGTTGTCACTTCATAGGCATTCTTAAGAGCGCGTCGATTCAGATGGCAGAGTCCGCAATAAGAAGCTTCATCCCCGTCAATCTCAGCCACTAAACCGAAAACGGCAAACAAAAAGAGGTCTTGGCATTTTGGCATGACGCGAGCCGGCTGACGGTTTGTAAGCATCACCTCCCGTCACCCTTGGACTCAAGCCCTTCATCTTTAACCATTTCAATCTTTACCCAGTCAGGTAAACAAATCCAAACGCCAAGACTCACGAGATGGCAACACGGCACCAAGTCGGACAGTTTACTGCTCCGTCAACCGGGATGATGCCCTTCATTGTATCATGCAGTGTTGACAAAGCCGATCCAGCCACCCGAAAGCTTATCAGAAGCCATGTAATGCGAGGAAAGAAGAAGAAAAAGAGACGTCCCGAAAAGGTTTCACAGAGCTCGAAAGGGGACCAGCTTGTTGGCTACACCGAGATAGAGCACCCCGGCCTAGACGAGGTCATCCAGATGTACACGCCACAAGTACCCACCCGCATCGGTGGGGATCTCTCCTTTATCGACTTTGCTGAAGACATCGAGTTCTCTATGCTTCTGAATATCACAAAGGGTTAGTGTCTCGAGTCTCGGGAGTTGCAGCCGCTAAATCGATAGTCGCAGTGTCAACAGTAGCGACCAGGGTCATCTTCCCTCTCCTCGCCGCCATTGGCTTTCAGGCAGAGAACAAGGAGTGGCTGCACCTCGTTAGACAAGATGCCGCGGCCCTGCATATCACAGCATTCGCAGTGGAGACTTTTATAGACAGATTCTTGCGTCGCCGGGAAGAGAGTACTAATCCGACGGCGATCATTCACCTCCACAAAGGGCTAAATATTCTACGTGAGAGGCTGGTGGCAGACGACGACGAACCAAAGGTTTCGGACGCTACAATCGGAGTCGTGCTGAAACTGGCTAGTGCGGCACACTTTAATGGAGACTATGAAGCCTCTAAGCAGCATATGGATGGTCTTCGGAAGATGGTGAATCTTAGGGGAGGTCTGGATGTCTTCAAGAGTACAAGATTTCTGTTGGAGATGCTGAGGTACGTGATGATAACACTGACATCAATTGGTATAAATATTAATTTTTGACAGATATGATCTTGACATTGCTTTACTGAATGGCTCAGATCCTGTCTTCTACTGCCAGCCCTCGGAACAACTGCCTGAATATCCTGAGAAGCTTATACCTACCTCGGACGATAGTCTAGGTCCCCAGAATAGTTCCGAATTCCTTCAAAGCATGGACAGCGAACTGGTGACAGCATGGTTAGCTATGAGAAGATTCTGCTTGCTGGTCAATCTCGGGGCACAAACTCAACGGCAGATGCGCCCAGACCTTTTCCAAGAATCCATGACTGCAGTGACGTATCGGCTACTTCGCATGAAGTTCGCCAATGGGTCGATGGATGAAGCTATACTGCATGGCTTATTGGCCTTTTGCCAGCACGTCTTTTTGCAGTGGCAGGATATCAAACTGCCATATCGCCATTTTCCAACGGCCTTCAGAGAGTGTATACAGGGCCTTGAGACTGTTGATGCGGTGTCTCCCCAGCTAACTGTTTGGCTGCTGATGACTGGGGCCATTTCAGTGTTTGCCGATGAAGACTGGCTAAAGAATGATTTGCGCAAGTGCACTGAGAAATGTGGTGTCAGAAAATGGAAAGAAATGCACAAGATATTGGAGTCGTTCATGTGGATTTCGCTGCTGGATGAGCAGCTTGGGAGAAGTGTTTATGATTCCCTCTATCTGAACGCCAACAATACTGGAAAACATGGGGCTATCGCCCAAGAGGCATGAAGCAATATACTCGATTGCCCATCAAATTATGCCGAAGTGTCTCTATGCAACCATGCAACGAATGCAAGTTCACTTCATGTTCTAGTTCCCTTTATAGAGGACGCTCATGAGAGGCTAGGTCCTTACGATGATACTTTTCTTCTGCGCTGTCTACCTCGCTCGCAGCGGAGACTCCCCGAAAATTGCCTTGGCTTGAATTGCTGGAAATTATTTGATCGTGCAGCTAGGCCAACACGCAGGGCCGGAATAGGTGGGCGCATGCTTCTCTCGTTCCTGTAACGCTAAAGTTCACACTCGCAGATTCTGCTCGTTTCTTCTGGGACTCATCAACTTGCACGACGACTTCCTTGGGCGGAGACAATAGATTAATCAACTATTTCAAAACATGTCTGAGTCTGTTTGGGGCCATGAGACGGCGAATCACATAGCACACGGAGTCTCGGAGATCCGATCCGGACCCGACACCGCCGTTCGGACCCTTATTTCTGACCCCACGCGGAGGCTTCCGTCGGGGATGTTCCGCAGTGTGTACGTGCCTGAGGCAGAACATATGGAGGATTGTCTCAATTAAGTAGAGAATGAAATGGCGGTGGTCCAATTGGATATTGTACGATTGCGGTATCGGCGGCATAATGTTGAGGTCAGTTATGATCTGATTAGACTCGAGAACAAGCTCTTGCTGGGTGAGGAGGGGTCGCTGATCGCAAGATGTCCTCATGGGGGCGGGGCAATTCAAGGTGGGATTTGCACAAGAATTCTGGCTCAAACATCACACTAGTAGGCTGCTGCCTAGCTCGCTAATCTTGCTCTGTCGATTTAGTTGAAGAAGTGCCAGCCTCGATCAAAAACCGACGGTTGACCGACAACTGCTGTGCATGTAGGGTAGAGTCTGCATCGTGAGGCCCCCACGCGGCTCTCGTCTTCGATTCGATAACCAGGCGGCGGCAACCCGGAACAAGTTTATTCCCATCCCTATCATTGCCCGTGGGGGTGGATATTTCCATTAGTTGATGCTTGAGCAGGCCTTGAATCGTCACAAGACACCGGAGTGGACCGCCAACAGTCGTGTCAATATCTCGCTTACCAGCCCACCCCTTGCGCTAGTCTGAACCCCTTACACTAAAAACCTGGGCTGCCTCGGAAATGTGAAAACAAGCCGCGTACTGTATGGAGTCGAGTCGAGTGAGAAAGTCGATCACTTGGCCAACTTACCGCCACTTCTGGCCCAATCGGCTTCTCCGGATGCCCCGTCGCCACTGTTGCCCAACCCGTCAGAAGCCTGGGTTTGGGCACCTTTGCCCTCGTCAGCATCATGAAAGTATCTTCGGATTTTGAGTTGCGGGACGGGGTTCAAGGTCAAAGCTCGGTGCCCGTGACTAGAAGAACTATCCTCACGTGGATTGTCTCTGCGCGAGACCAACCGCGTCCTGGGCCATAATTGGAACACGACTATGGGCCGCTAGACTATAAGAGACGCGCCAGTGCCAGAGCGACCGTAAGCTCGTGGAGGATCCAAGCCGTCGTCTGTATCCCCTCTACCCGTGAACGTTCCAACAGCACACCCCCCAGTCCATTCCCTCGAGGCAACTCAAGATGCCTCCTCCACTCCCAATCCCTGAAAGATCGATGTCTTTCTCCCGCACAGACCCCGAGGTGCAGGTGGAGTACCCCGACCAACTGCCGCCCAGCAAGCCTGTCATCGGCCAAGGAGGGCAGTTCTCCAAGCCGACGTTGGCGTCGCTCTCCCTGGAGGGCAAGGTGGTAGTCATCACCGGAGGTGCCAGAGGCCTGGGTCTGGTCATGGGCCAGGGATGTGTCTATTCTGGTGCTAGTCTTGCAATTGTCGACCTGAACAGTGAGTGAAGTTTGCCAAGAATTCACGGTCGCAGCATGGCTAACCATGTGCAGAGGATGAGGCCAAGTCCCAGGTCAAGGAGCTGATCAATGCCTTCAAGAAGGAGAATCCTGGGAGCACCAAGTAAGCATCCTTTCTACCATTTTGCATTTTTCTATTGCTGATTCTTGATTCAAGGATTCCCCAAGTCTCTGCCCACTATGCAGACGTCTCAAAGCCAGAATCTGTCGACGAGTGCATTGCCGAGATTCTCGCCTTGCACGGGAAGATCGACGGCCTGGTAACGTCGGCCGGGTTCACAGAGAACTTTGACGCCATCAACTACCCCATTGACCGCATGCGCAAGCTATGGGGTGTCAACGTCGACGGCACTTATCTCTTTGCCATCGCCGTTGCAAAGCATCTCATGGAGCGCCAGTCACCCGGTAGCATTGTCTTCATTGGCAGCATGTCAGGTTCCATCGTCAACGTTCCTCAGCCGCAGGCGTAAGTAATTCTTCGTCGCACGAGTCTTGTGCAGATGTTAACCTAAGGACCTGTAGACCCTACAACGCAGCCAAGGCGGCTGTTCGTCACCTTGCTGCTTCGCTGGCCGTAGAGTGGGCTCACGCCGGCATCCGAGTCAACTGTATCTCTCCTGGCTACATGCTAACGGCCTTGTAAGTTTGCATCGTGTCCTATTTCTCCGAGCACGGAGTTCTCTGACCATAGACAGGACCAAGAAGATCTTGACAGACAACCCGGAGCTCAACGATACTTGGGTATCCCTCATTCCTCAAGGAAGAATGGGTCAGCCCGAGGACTTGATGGGCCCCGTCACATTCTTGCTCTCTGACGCAGCCTCATACGTTACTGGCGCAGACCTCCGAGTCGATGGAGGTTACACGGTTACATGATCAATATCCGCGAGAACCATATATATGCTGGAGTTGCAAAAGGTTGTAATCATTTTATCCATGTACGAGAGATGAATCTGTTTAATAAAGATGTATGAGTGATGAAGAATACCCCCGAACCTGCATTGGGCACTACGGTGTGTGCATTTGTCCATATCGAAGATGATCTCATAAATCACATCTAGGTATCTTATTGCCTCGTAGCCATCCGTTAAACAGCTCAAGCCCACATCTCTATGTGCTATTCTAGGCTGAGCAGTGGCTTCTGAAAGCTTGCGTACGTTCTGGCATTCTCCCAATGGTAGTAGGGATGGCTGTAGAACGACACCGTCCGCGTGGAACCAACGGAAGCCGCAGCACACCAGGGCAACACTTAATCCCGACGATCGACACTACTTCTAACAGACAATAGTTTTCTTGCAGGCCTAGTCTCTTCTCCTTCGTCTACGGAGGTGGTCAATCTGCAGTGACAGAAAAGCCAGCCCAGCGTCATCAGGCCACGTATCCAGCGTCGAGCTCTGCTATGCATGGCTTCCAGGAAGCGGGGTGGCGGATGCTGGGGAGCCGCGGTTGGTCTTTGATCTGGCCGCGATAAGATCCATCTTGAAGCATGAAACATGCAGACAAGCTGTGTCAAAGCTTGGAGTGTGGAATGCCGCATATGCGGCATGTACAGTATGTGCCCTGCCATTCTGTTTCGGTCGCCAGGAGGGGGCTGTTTTCCATGCACATATGCTCTTGCCTCCTTGTATTTTCTTGGCAGATGGTTTTGGTCACTTGTGAGCTCGTCTTAGCAATATCGCGGCTCGGGCCGCCCTGGTTCGATGTGGAAGCTCCCCAGGATTCCAGGAAGTCATGTGAACTCTGTTCTAACTACCGCAACCACGGCAGCACGTGGATTAACGGTAATAGTGCCCCTTTTGAAGTTTTATGACGAAACCGGCAGAGCTTTTCGCCACTATCTACTACTCCGGGCCATGTATGTGTTCGATCTGTGCAAAGAAGAACCTAACAAGAACCTAACTAAGAATCGCAGGCCCAAAGTGGCCAGTTTTCCTCCAGAAAACTTGGACGCAAAGCTGATGTGGGTCTAAGCCACCTTAGCTTGGAAAACAGCGTTGGTGAGTTTAATCATACCGCTGACAAGATGTCTAGGTAGAAAGCGCAGCTTGATCCAACCAAACCTGTATTGCTGTGACTTGGTTGAGAATCTACGAAAGATGGACCAAGGTCCCCGTGTTTTGATATGTGCTCGATTCGAGGGCAGTGAAAATTCCGTACATCTCATATTTGTGCCGGAAATGTTATTGATTTATTAGCTATCGAGCGAGAGAGTCGCGCCTTCCTACTGGATCCATTTCTTTCTGCCGTGAGCTCCATATCTGCGACTGGTCTAGCAATGCTTGCCTTCAATATGTGGGCTTTTCTGTAGTTCTGCTGTAGGGACTACATGAGAACTGTCGAAGGTTGCACTCTGCCTTGGGCAAGAGAAGTAATTTACTGGTTAAATTAAGTCAAAGGTTGCTCGAGGTTATGGAAGAGCCACGAAGAAAATCCTACAGTTTTAGAGGTATTGTTCGAGGTTATTTAGAAGGCCGCGTCTCATGTTCTTTAGCGGCAGCGACCTCTCGCGCCAGGTATAAATTGCCGTCAAGATCCCGCTTCTTAGGCTGGACTTCTTCTCCTTTCAACTCACACTGCCATTCGGCCTTTGCATTTGACCTTAGCTTCTACTAGAGCTTAGCATCAACAATCAGCTCATCCTACGTCATCCTCGACCTCAAGCCAACATCAAGTCGTATCTTGGAAATGTGGCCGGCCATCTTGCTCTCGGGTGTCCTGGCAGCAGGGAATCTCGGCCAGGCACAAGCTAACCCCTTGCCCGGCGGGTCTGGCATTGCCTGGGGCCCCTGCTCCTTGGACATCCCAGGAATAGACTGGAATGAAACTGACAAGAGAGTCAGTTGCGGCACGGTCAAGGTCCCTCTTGATTACACGAATCCTAGTTCCGGTCAGACCGTCGATATCCAGCTCCTTCGACTCAACTCTCCCAAGAAGGATGTCAAGCGCAGCGTCTTGTTTAATCCCGGGGGACCTGGGGAGTCCGGAGTCGAATCTGTTTTGCATCACGGCTCTCATTATCAGAAGTAAGTCAAAATATCATAGCTTCATGGCCGCTTATCTACGACGAACATCTCTCCTTACGACTAGTTTACTAACCATGCCATTCTTAGGATCCTCAAAGACAATTTCAACATCATTGGGTTTGACCCACGGTAAGCTCTACACGCCCCTATCTATGGTTTACATAAGAATGAAATTGACTTCGGTCTAGTGGAACCGGTCGCACTATTCCATTCCATTGCGGCGAGCCCCGAAATGAGGAAGAACTCAGCCTCACTCCCCTGTTGATCCCAGAGACCAGTGAAGTTGACTACTGGCCTGAACTGAGAGACAAGTATTGGGAAAAGAGTGGCGACGATGCCGGTCGTTGCACTGCGAGACAGAGCGAGACAGGCCGCTTCATCGGTACCGCATTCACTGCCCGAGATATGCTTGCCATCACCGATGCTCTGGGCGAAGATGGCAAGCTTCGGTACTGGGGGTTCTCTTATGGAACTGTTCTGGGCCAGACTTTTGCTGCCATGTTCCCTGAACGGGTTGATCGTATGTTTCTTGATGCGGCTGTACCGGCCGAGGAATACTTCACCAATGCAGTCAGCGAAAGTGCGCAGGACGTCGAAAAGTCCCTCGACAATATCCTGTGGGAGTGCTTCAACGTTAAGGGTCGCAAAGACAAGGACGGCAGAGCCCTATGCCCCCTGGCCGAGCACACCCAACGCTCCGATCAAGTCAAACAATTCTTGGCGGAGGATATCGATAAATGGACGAACATGACGGATCTGCCACGAAAGATTGCTCGAATGGCTCCAGACAACAACTTGTTCCCATATGGAGGCCCCTCTTATGTTTCCCAGCTGAAGAGCAAAATCATTGACGACCTCAAGAGCGTGGATGGGTATCTACGAGCAGCGAATCGTATCGAGTTGTTCATCGAAGGAGATTTGCTTCAAGCCCTCGGTCTGCGTGAGGCCCTCGGTGTGTTTCCAAAGCCGAGCGGGAACCATGGGAAGGACGCTTTCCAGGGAATTCAGTGCTCTGATTCTCCTTTCCGTGTTTCGGACTCATATGACTTCTTCTCGCTCATGCAAGATCAACTAGACGAAGGCAGCTTTTCAGACGTCTTTGTGTCTGGGCCGTTGATGTGCGCTCGATGGGGCTTCCATGCTGCCGAGAGTGTCGACCCAAGTCTCTTCCGACGCCTTGACGCACATTATAACATATTATTTGCCAGCAGCGGATACGACCCTGTTGCTCCGCTGGATTTCGCCTGGGATGCATCTGCCCGGTTCACAGGAAGTAGAGTTTTGGTTCATAACGGAGTTGGCGTAAGTCCCCTTCCCTTATAACCGAAATCATGTTTCAATACTGACTGACTGCCTTTGAACAGCATGGAGTGACCGGACATACCTCTAACTGTACTAACACGGCCATTTCGGAATACTTTTTGACAGGAGACCTGCCAATATACGACACGGTTTGTGAGCCGGATGAGCCCGCCTTTGTTGTTGCCGCTCGGAGACATAAACAGCAACAGCTCGCTGGTAAGAATGAACAGAATGAAAAGAAGACAAAGGATGGAAAGAAGGGAAAGGATGGAAAGAAGGGAAAGAATGGAAAGAAGGAGAAGAACGGATCGAAGGAGCAGGATGGAAAGAAGGAGAAGAATGGAAAGAAGGAAAAGACTGAGAAGAAGGAAAAGGCTGATCAGAAGGAAAAGACCGAGAAGAAAAAGGAGAACTGAAAGTCTCCCGTCTCTGATCTTGAGAGAAAGCCGGACAGAGGTTGATGAGGCTCCAGCAGCTGGCATCAACAGGTCCGCATTTGTTTTAGTTAGTGCTTGATACCAGATTGTTCTATCCTTTAGTTCGTTCTTGATGCCGAATTGTTTCGTGACTATTATCATCATCATTGTGATTATTACTACCTGCATGTGTCGTTGTGTCTGAGGCAAATGGTTGATTCGGAAGGGCAATATCCTTTTTGATTGGATCCAATTATCATAATGGCTTCCCTTATAGAAAGGATACACTTCAGAACGGGGTGGTTTCTCATAATCGGTGTCAATTATATGTGATACTTACCTGCTATCTCTACCTAAGCTCAGTCATCTAATCGAGGGCCGGGCTTCCGCAATAACGGAGAACATGCCGTCTTAGTACGTCGAAGCATCGTAATTAAGGCGAAACCAACCGTCTCACTTTTTAATACGGGCCTTGTGCGGTCTTTCCTGCCTTGGGGAAAGGGGGATTGCCGCAACACCCCCCAGGCCGTACAATGACAATAGAATAAAGCATCGGCCGGAGAGTGGACGGGAAAGTAAATCAATCCGTCATTTGGAATGCTTCCATATGTTTATTATGTGGGAACATTTCGAGCTATTTGTATGGCGTAGTGAGTTCTATCTCTCTTCTCCAAACCTTTGTTTTACTCAAAGAGTCGTAGAAGCGACACTTAGTTGCCAGTACCGCTCATCGTCAATTGTTAACAAGCAGACCCCGGAGAAGGTGTCAGACGTGTGTGAGATGGGCTATGATTGAACACGTCACTAATCTCGCTGCATGATAAAACCTTAGTTACCGGTGTTTGGAGAATATCACGGGTTCCAACTGGGTATGGAAACTGTAAATTGGACCCTGCAGTCCTTCTAGTCATAGCACTGGAAAGACCATGTTATCTCCATCAACTTATCTATGATATCACCCATTGTTACGCTCTTTCTAATTCGACATCCACCACCCACGGAAACTGAAAGGGTTCTTCTCGAGGCCCTTGTATTGAAGCGTTGACGAACAAGGTCTGCTCGCCAGCACGCAGTGGAACCACGTCCTCAGTGCAATGGCTCGTGATAAACACCTTCTGTGATGTCAAAGCGTCTGTCAAGGCCTTTTTTCCCTCCACTATCTCGGGCGTATCGAACCTTGCGGGGTTGAGGCTCTCCAATGAAGCGATGGCGACCGAATTCTCGTTGTCGATGGCTGTGAAGTGTGTCGGGTTCTCGGGAACTTCTTTTCGCCATGTGATCAGCCTTGCGCCCCAAGCCTCGTGGATATGACCGAAACAATGAATTTGTGGTTTTGCGTGAGCGATAGCGCTAAAGAGCTGGGGACAGCCAGCCCGGGTCTTGGAGTCTGTGCGGTCCAAGATGCCGTGTGGTGGCCCATGGGTGATGGCGACGTCGACCGCTGGGATGTTCCACCCATGGTCCTGATCTGGACGGTATATGAATCCCCAGTTACTATTGGACGGGGTGTAAGGACTCGCATACACCTTCAAAAGAGCGCCGTTGGAGAGGACAAATTGATGGACCCCCTCGTCTAGATACGTAATGTCTGGGTCTTGTTGCAACATGGCGCGAGCCTCTCCGAAATCACCAAAATTGGCCTTGATCAGGTCGGGGCTGATGGAAGAATGGGCGCCACCAATGATCTTCATGAAGGCTGGAGTATCCAAAGTGAAGTCGTGATTGCCGCCGATGACGATCTTCAAGGTAGCCGGTATTGATTTGAGGAGTTTGAGCGCGGCCCGGTATTCATTCAGAGTCGACCCCTCGGTAAGGTCGCCGCAGTGTATGGCAACATCGACAGGTGTGTTTGGCTGGAGGTGCGGCGGGAATGCATCGCCGTGAGTATCAGAGAGGATGAGAAATCGTGTCTTGATTCTGCTGGATGGGAGCGACATGTTGGGAGAGCGAGGGATTTGGTAACGTAATGGACAAAGTCCTGAACCAGTTTGTAGAGCGAGGAGAGGTTTCAAAGGCTCAAGAGAATTAAACCGACCAGGCGTTAACTCAAGCAGGACTTTTATTCTCGGTCTCTACGCGATACGTTACTATAGATTAAGTGTTTCTGCCGCAGGCAGAAACGTCAGTAACCACACCAAAGAACACAGTTTTTACACAACAACAGCATTTCATCAGACCCAATACTGCATAACACCGAACCTTATTAAATCTTTAATGTAAGATGACTCTGACGTCCAAAGAGAACACTTTTCCTCTTCTCCAGAGAGGCTAAAAATGACTGCTTAACCCCCTGCCGTCTTCCTCAGTTTCTTGCCGTCAACTTCAACCTTGCAGCCACACTATCCTCTTCGACCCCGTCACCTACACCGGATAAACGACCGTGATGACGACAACCGCGAGGCCTGAAATCCAGTCCAATAGCCGATAGAACGATTGGTGTAAGACCGAGGTCTTCCGCAGTTTTTCTTCGGTAAATGTCCGCTTTACGAAGTTAGGTTGTCGTCTGCATCTTCAACGCGAGTCACGTAAAAAGCCAGCAGATTTTAACATGTCGTCTACAGTGACTGAGAGATATTAATTAGTAAAAAGGGCGGTTTTCCAGATGTTGAAGAAGGATAGTGGACCTTCACATGAGCTTGTACATTTCTATGCTCCTTGATCCTCTTGATGATGTTAGCTCCCCAGCCGTAGCGAACTGCTGTACATTTCCACAACTAGCCATGCCTATTTCAACAAGATCCTGTCGACTGAAGCCCATTGGCTTGTGACTGAGACCTAGTTTCACTCTTTAACCCAATAAAGACGGGGAAAGCAAGACAGCCAAGAATGCTATCTGGCCATATCCGCCAACGAGACCGAAGCTCGCCACACCGCTTAAGCAGTGAGAAGCTGAAAAGGTTAGAAAGATCTTGAGAAAATGATCCACAATCGCCTCTAGTACGTCCATAATAGGGCACCTCTCGAGTTGCTCACCAATTCGGCCTAGGTCAAATGCACATCTTGACAGCTCGGGCCGCAGATCTTCCCGCCTTCCCTGGCTGACCTTGAACAGCGCCTCACTCGTTCAGCCAGCCACATACTCACACACCAGAGGGAGACCACCACAGCCTCTGGTCACGTCCCCACATCGGCTTCGATAGCGTCTTGAATGACGTCGGTGCAAACGAGAATCCCTCCCCGCTTCTATCTTCCATTTCATGCCGCCCTGTTCTCGTCTTGTTGCTTCAGTTTCTCCCTCCCACCATCCTTCACCTGCTCAACCCGTCGCTCGACATACCAATATCATACTACAAGCTGGCCGCTCGCATTGCATTCTTCCATTAGCAAAGATCATCAAAATGAACGCCGCTTCTGTTGAAATCAACGATTCAGTGTTCTGTGCAGCGCATCTTCAGGAAGTGGTAAGTCCAATCCTTCTTGTCCTCCAATAGTTCTAGACTAAGGCGCGCGATAGTGTGAAGAGTGTGAGGCTGATTTTCGGGAGGAAAACGACGGGTTCTACGGAGTATGAGTTTGATGATTTAGCACTGCCTTCGAGACCGGTGAACTGACAATTGATCGGAACGACCAGTTCGACAGTTGCGATCGTGATCCTATCAGCGTTCCAGAGACTTCACAGAATGCGGACGGAGTTTATCAGTGCACTAAGCATGAGAGCGCTAGTATGTCTCCTTGATGTTCATGCCAGTTCCTTTTAGGATCAAAATCCAGCTGACCGGTATCCGACTCACAGCGTGCAGCCAATGCTTTTCGTGGAAGAAGATGATTATGAGGGCTATGCGTGATGCGAAAAAACAGGGCAGATCGTGATAAGACAGTTTGGCTCAGCAGTCTCATAAGGTACCTGTTTATACGTCCACTCCGGTTCAGCCAACCACCCAGCACCCTCGTCTTCTAGATTTTATCGCCTTCAAGATTGTGTTCTAGCTTTGTGTCTTGTAAAGCGCCTCGTGAGCTGACGGGATCATCCCCGCTCGGAGCCACATAGCTCATTGACTCTTAAGCAGAATCTAACGACACCCGTCTGTCCATAGGAGCCTTCGAGACTCGATTGTTTCCGGCTCTGTGAACCAGCTGTGTCGTGTAGCTATTCCTTTGGGACCAACCTCCCATGACCCTTGTTCTACCAGATCGACCCAAAGGCTGAACATCTCTTCTAGCCGTATCCCACACCATGGGCCCCACGGCCGACGTCCATCAAACCGGATCGGGTTCATAGCTCCTTTGTCTGTAATAAGATCCGTAGCATCCCCATCTCCCATAGGATACATGAGAGCTATGTATATTCCGGCATGCTCGTAAAGGCTAGCGTCGGCTAAGTACAGGTGGTCTTCACCGTCAAATAGGTACTGGCCTTCGCCCTTGACAATGTGACCAGTTGCCGAGGGAAGAACAAGGGATATTACATCGGATCCCTCGCCTTGGCCTGTATTCGAGCGGCGGCTTGTTGGAGATTCGGCTCCGTATATGCTAGCAAACGACTCCGGTGTAAAGGTTGTGATGCCAGGTGCAATGTACTTGAAGGAGGGTCGCTTTGCCGCGCAGAGAAAAGCCTTCGCAAATGAGCTTATTGTGAACTGCTCGACTACGTCTGTAGAGAGAGGTTCTAGCAGACGGGTCTCGGGCACTTGTCCAGAAAGTGGGAGACGGGATTGAATGGCTTCAATCAGTCGACCCCAGTGACGGAGGGTGCCATTGAGATCCCCGGGTGTCCAAGGTCTGTAGGAGACCACATCACTCGATCGAAGCCAACCGGTTGAGTAGCCCCAATCAAACTTGCCGCACTCCCACATATCCAAAGCCTTTTGAAGGGCTAGCTCAAGACGTACCCACTGCTCATCAGGTGGAAGCCGTCCGCCGCGTAGACGGCCCCAGTAGACAAGGTCTGTATCGAGATTGAAGTAGAGGCCTCCGTCCATCGTCGGAGTCTGAGTCTCGTCACCGTAGAGTAGAATAATATTTCGGTCGTCCGTGTCATGCAACCCGTTATCGAACCACCACGGCTCGGGCTGAGTGAACTCGGCAGTTAGTGGTATATCGTTGGGCTTGTAACTATCAGTCAATGAGAGGAACTTGCAGAGCGATTCATTCTCTGTAATGTTAGTCGGCCGTGTTTCCGGAGTTAGTTGGTGCCACCGCGTCAACACGTCACGTTGAGTGTGTTCGGCCGAATCAGAGATGCGCGAGGTAGCTTTGGCAAGAAGCTGGTTATGAAGTTCGGCACACCGAACGGGGTCGAATGGAGTATTCATGGCAGATGAGGTAGACAGGACCAGGGTCCAGTTGGTAGCTTTCACAAAGACAGATCATGGGTTGTTTGTGAAGCCAAGACGCGATAAAACGCGACACACGCGAACTCACGTGTCATGCTGATTAGCCGAATGCAGCTGCCCCCAACCTAGAGGCAAGATATTATCATCGTTCCGTATCACCATTCTCGTAAACAGCATGTCTAGTCTAGTACAAGGACATTTGTTGACTCTGGAGGTAAATGGGCCCACACAGGATAGTTGTCAACTCATCTCAAATCTGGGTCTTCTAAAGCTAAGGTCCTCATGTATTATTAAGAGCTATTAAAGACATCTCGACAGGGTCGGATGATGTTATCAAAAAGGTCAGGATGTTACAAGATGTGCGCTTGGAACTACCACTTTCTGTTTTCGCTATAAAATCAGGCGAGACTAATCAGCAACGTCGAACATTGCCAATTCCTAGGTTTGCAGACCACAGCCGATCTCGCCTCGGCCTCAAAATATCGTCCGGTCAGTTTAAAGTTGCAGCAAGCTAGCCCAACACCTTCCATGTTGAGAACTCAATGCGTTGCCAAGATGCACGCGATGACCAGGATGCCCCACGCCATTGACCATTATGCCGCCCGCAACCCATTGCGTCATGCCAGTGCTACCCAGATTTGTGATTTACCCATCATGGTGCAATGGACAAGGAGAATGAACAAGAGTCCGAAGTCGCAGCACTTGTCTTATAAAAGTAGTCATTTCCGGTTTACAGACAACTACAGGTTTTGTGAAGAAGGCCCAGTCACCCACTACCCGCCGCCAGTATAATGCAGTTGAAGATCATCGCCGCCGGCCTGCTCTATGCGGGGTTGGCCAAGAGTCAACTAGCCTACGCCGATAATCAAGCTCCCCTAGAGAAGGATGACGAGGAAATCGCCGCCCTCTTCCCCGATCTTGACGACATCAAACTGTACTCGCCGGCTTTTGCCGACCCGGACAGCGTTCCAGATGGCTTTGCCAATGGCACCAGTGGCCCGACTGACATAGATACCCTGGGTAAGTGAAACCATAACGAAGACTACAGGTGCTGTTTAGTCTAACCGTCACCAGATGACTTTCTGCGTGGCATTGCCTCCAGACACAGCTGGGCGACCTACCACGGTCGGCCACTCCAATCGGAAGAGGGTCGCATCATTCCTTACGTCTACCTTTCTACTTCTGGCCGTACCAAGGACACAGACGAGAAGCTCCGCATCTGGCTGCAAGGCGGAGTTCACGGCAATGAGCCCGCTGGGGATCAGGCACTGCTGGCTCTTCTGGCCAGATTTGACCGAAACTCGACATGGTCCAAGTCAGTCCTTAGTAAAGCCGATATCATCGTTCTGCCCCGTTACAACCCCGACGGCGTGGCTTATTTCCAGCGCATATTGGCATCCAACTACGACCCAAACCGGGACCATGCTATCTTAAAGTCCCAGCAAACACGTGATATCAAGACGGTCTTATCTCGTTTTGACCCTCACGTTTTTCTGGACGCCCATGAATATACGGCCAGTCAGAAGCTAGGCCTCGATGGCCACCTTCGGAAGGCCCAGGATGAGCAGGTTTCACACGTTAAGAATCTCAACATCCATGAGGATATTCGTGCTTTGGGCGAGGGACTTTTCAAGGACAGCATCGTAGCGGCACTTGAGAAGCATGACCTGCGCTGGAGTGCTTACTTTACGGCACCTAGCGGCAGAGATCTCGTCTTGACTGAGCCCAGCTCGGTTAGTCGACCCAGCCACAACAATGCTGGGCTGCTTCAAGCCGTTGCATTCCTGTCCGAGACCAGAGGCATCCGTCTCGGTAACCAGCACTTCCAGCGTCGTGTTGCCACCGGTTCTCTCGTAGCTGAGACGCTGATTCAAACGGCTGTTGATAACGCTAAGCAAGTATACAACACGATCGAAAAGGCCCGCAAAGAGTTTGCCGACGGTGATGACGACATTATCATCACGGATAGCGCGCGCAGGGTTGACACAACCTGGGATTTTGTGGACGCTCGAAATGCCTCCATCGTCACCCTGCCTGTCCAGTTCAACAATAACACGCCGCCTGAGGTCAACCTAACACGAACACGTCCAGAAGCGTACATCTTCTCACGCGCATGGAAGGAGGTGGCAGAACGTCTTCGTATCTCTGGCGTGGAGGTTGAGACGCTGAAGCGTGATTTTGAGGGCGAAGTTGAGGTCCTCCGAGTTACATCGGCTAGTGTCGCAACTGAGAAGTATGAAGGCGTGGCAGAAACAACAGTTGAGACCGAGTCTATCCGGAAGCATGTTCGTATTCCAGCGGGAGGCTTCAGGGTCAGCACGCGGCAAAAGAACGCAGCTTTTGCTTTCATCACGCTTGAGCCAGAAAACGGCTCGTCCTATGCTACGTATAACGTGGTGCCGCTGGATGTGGGCGACGAGTATCCGATTTTCCGAGTTCTCAAAGCCTCTTAGACTAGGTATGGAAGTATCACGGGGCAGTTACTGGTTCTGGGACATCGTTAGTAATGTCTACGGGTAATAAACAGTGAACAAGCAAGTATAATAGAAATATGCACACAAATCTTTGTGAGAAATACTCAAATTGTGAGCGCCGTTCGAACCTCCGATTTGTTCGTACCTAGCTGATGAATGGTGATTGCTATCTGATCGAGTCGGGAGTTTCGTCTTTTGGCCTCGCTGGCTGGACTTGTTGTCAAGTCAGGGCTACTGAGCTTCTACATTATAGATCATTTTCTGGCCAAGAAATACGCATTACATATTACGGCGTCCAATCTTTGACTCGTTGAAGGATTGGACCAAGATGATAAACGCAGCTCCAGGGCGAGGCTTAGCATCCCTGCGATGACACTGTCCCCACTCTCTACTATGTTCGAGTGTTCGAGTCACACGTCACAACAGCCGTGCTTAGAGCCTAGAGGTCAGATTAAACTACCGGTCCTGAACTCTGCAAGACGTTACGTGGCTCCCGAGAGATACTACTACTCAGGGGTTAATTAGCTCGTTTGGTTCTTTTGTCAACACTAAGCCCAGGTTGTATTAGTCGCAGAGTCCGAGCCAAAAGTCCGAGCAACCGGCCCAATACGAAGCTCAGGAATTACGCTTACGTCACGTGCACTGATTGAATTGCCTGGTTTATCCAATCCTGAATTAGCCGAGGAAGGATACAAGATTAGTCCTTTTAAGCTACGATAAAGTGTCCTCGGTGGCCGTCTCGGGCTTACGGTTGTCATCAATCGTGGTCGTCGGTTTTCTAGTATTCATTCCTTAAACTAAGCACCGATACAGTGAATTCCAAGGCAATTGGCGCCAAGTTCGTCGTCTTCGTCGCGTCGAACACACCGCCAACCAGACCCAAGAAAGATGCTTCTCGAAAGCCTATCAATATCCACTGCAGTGCTCGCAGTAGCCCTGACGGGACTGCTTTTTCTGCTGAAAGCATGCCTCTTTCCAACTATGGATCCTCTTGAGCCGCCGCTGCTGAAGCCCAGGGTTCCTATCTTCGGCCATATCATATCCATGATGACAGAGAAAGCTGGTTTTTACAGGCGCTTATTGTACGTATTACTCTGATCACTCTGTGGTGATTTTACTGACTTGACTATCAGTAAGGAGCGGCGTATGCCCATCTGTACACTTCCCATACTGAATGGCAAGCTGTACATCATCAACTCGCCCAGTCTGATACAGGCGGCACTGCGCAACAACGACATCTCTTTTGACCCCTTCATCATTGAGTTCTCAAAGGGAATGTTCGGGCAGACCAAGAGACAGGTTGAGATCATCAGCCGGGAGGCAGTAATGAAGGAACTGCTTGACATTATCACCTCGACTTTGTTGGGCGATCCTCTGCACAGACTGAATGTGGTAGCACTCGAGAAGATGATGGGACACATCAATGCTATTCAGCCAAATAGCTCTGTAGCTGTTCCGGACTCATTCCTCTGGATCCGCGATATAATGACAGAGGCCACAGCGCTGGCTATTTTCGGAGCGAAGAACCCACTAACCGCAGAGCATGGGCACCTTTTATGGTAGGGACATCTTCCCCCCTTGACTAGAGTACCGAGAAGATCACTGACCCCTCTATTCAGGACATTTGACAAGGGCGCTGCGCTATTAGCCATTGACGTTGCCCCCGGTCTAATGGCGCGAGAGGCCATGGCAGCACGGAGCGAGTTGAATAAATTGTTTCTCCCCTATTACGAAGGTAGATGTGAGGAAGGACCTGATGTTTCTGACATCATCCGAAAACGTACCGCGGTGCTTCGAGGCGCAGGCTTCAACGACGAAGACCTCGCCGTTCAAGAGCTCATGCTGCCCTGGGTTGGGTCTACTAACACGATACCGGCGTTGTTCTGGCTCTTTGTCAACCTCTTTTCGCGCCCCGAATATTTAAAACGTGTAAAGGATGAGATGGAGGCGATTACTACTGTTGAAAATGGGCTCAATGGAAGAAAGGCCATGGTCGATTCCACCAAGTTCGAGAAGCATTGTCCCGTGCTCAACGCTTGCTATCAGGAGACATTGAGAATGTATCTTCACAGCGTTGGAAATAGAAGGGCCATGAACGACACAAAGATCCAAGACCTGGACGGCCGAGAGTACCTGCTGAAGAAGGGCACCAACGTGCAGTGGCCGCCGGGCGTCACCCACTTCATGGACTCGGTATGGGGCGACGATGCGGACACCTACAACCCTGAGCGGTTTTTGAAGCCCACTGCGCAGGAGGAAAGGGCAAGGCGAGGGGCTCTGCTTCCGTTCGGAGGAGGACGACACCTCTGCCCAGGACGAAAGTTCGCTTTTGCCGAGATTCTCGGATTTGCTGGTGTCCTGGCCCTTGGCTTCGAGGTAGAAGGACTAGTCCTGCCCGAGTCCGTTGACCCGATCTTCGGATCCGCACCAAGGCAGCCAGACTGGGGAACGAGTGATCATGGGTTCAATCTGCGCAGGAGGCCGGGATGGGAGGATGTGACTTGGACCTTTAAGGACTGAGTTATGGTACCTTGGTGCCATTTTGTACGTCCAACAACTGCTTAGACAATTGGAATGTTAGGCTTAGACAAGTGGCTGGCACGAGGGACGTGGTTATCTTGGCCATCTATCAGAATGGTTCATCGTGGGCTTCAGTGACTTGATCAGAGTAAATAGAACAATAGAAGGTGAAATGCCGGAAAGCGATCATATTAGGAACGACTCAAGGTCTGAAGCCCATCTTACAAAAAAGTGGCTATCTATCCCGCATTGGGGAGTGTTAGACGCGGCAAACATAGCTGAACATCGCGAAGGGTGGCGCGGCTACCCATCAACCAGTTCCCCGCACTTGTGGAGAGTAACAGTGTCTTGCAATAACCTTTTCTGTAGCTGTACATGAGAATTGACTGATAACTGTAAAAACAATCGTCTGGTTTGATTGCTCACCACAACTCAGCTCCCATTGAGATCGTGCACCATCGTCAACATGTCAGCAGCAGCAGTCGAAGCGCCACTATCCGTTATCAGCAGGGTTGTCACTGCTGAGACCCCAGAACAGCTTCCTGGATTGATTTTGGCAGAGGAGGAGGTGAAGTTGAGCAGAGCAAAACGACTCACAATTACCTTTCTGATTCTCGTTAGCAACCTGACGCAGGTAAGCCAAATTCAGTATGAGGCCTATCGCGATGATGATACTAAAAGCGTGAATCAGTTCATCTCAATGTTTTCAACGGTAGCTGGTGGCTTCGAATTAAGCACAATCCTGGGAAGACCTGTTGGACCGGGCCAGGCCAACTGGATGGCTGCTGCGTACTCGTATGTCAAATAATCGAACTGGCTATCTATGAAGAACCCTAACACCGTCTCTTAGGCTTACGCAAAGCGCTTTTGTCCTCATTAGTGGACGTCTCGGCGCCATCTATGGTCATCAAAAGCTGCTCCTTCTGGGAGGCACTATCATTGTCATCTTTTCCGTTGTTAACGCCTTCTGTAACACGTATAACTCTTTTGTGGCTGTAAGAGCTCTCACTGGAGTCGGAGGGGGTATTTTGATGCCAAACGCCGTCGCAACTCTGACCATCATGGTTCCTCCAGGCAAGGCCCGTAACTTCACCTTGGCTACGTTTGCAGCATCGCCTCCTGTTGGTGCCTTGATTGGTGCACTCATGATTGGTGCCTTCTTACAGTACTCGGAATGGAAGTGGCATTTTATTTCCATGTAAGCAGCATGTCCAGGGACTCGGGGGTTAATAGAAGACTGACTTCTCTTCTAGGGCATGCATTGGGACCGCTTCTCTCAGTGGCCTCTTCTTCGTCTTTCCCCATGAAGAGCCGGTTGACAAAGGTGGCAAAATTGACTACATGGGAGTTATTCTGGGCCTAGGGGGATTATTTCTTTTTAATCTAGCCTGGAAGTAAGTATAGCCTGGATACAACTCAGCCATTTTTGCTAATAGGACATGATAGCCAAGCACCATCCGTTGGATGGGAGACTTCGTACGTGATCGTCATGCTGGTCCTATCTCTTATTCTCATTGTGTGCTTCTTCATTTGGGAAGCGAAATGGGCACAAGAGCCTATAATGCCTCCGACAATTTTCAAAGGTCGGAGCTTCAAGGCCTTGACTACTGTTGTACTTTTCATTTATATGTCTGTTGGTATAACACTATGGTACATGGTTGCTTGGCAACAACTGCTCCGAGGCTGGACAGTCCTCCATGTGGCCGTCGGATGGATTCCATACGGCATCGGGGCATCCGTAGCTGTTACACTCGCGGCTTGGCTTATCCCTCGATTAGAGGCTCAGCATATACTGGCTATCGGCTGTCTGGTGTCACTTGTGGCAACGGTCTTGCTTGCGACCATGCCAGAGCAACAGCTCTACTGGGCACAAGTCTTCCCTTCAACTGTGTTGGGCAGTTTCTGCCCTGATTTCGTCTACGTTGCCGCACAAGTCATTGCGAGCAACAGTGTGGGGAAAAAAGAGCAGGGTTTGGCAGGAAGTCTGGTTGGGACCTTGAATTTGTATGGTAACAGCCTCGGGTTGGGATTTGCGGGCACAATAGAGGCAGAGGTAGCTAGGCGTAGGTCGAATGAGGTCCTGGGATTCCGCGCCGCGCTGTGGTTTGGAGCTGCCTTGTCCTTTGTGGCTTTGGTGATGGACCTAGCACTGGTGCGAATGGAAAAGGAGGATCATGAGGGCTGGAAGTCAACCGATGGTGTTAATGATCAGGCTATGGAGGATATTCGTCGAGACAGAGGTGTTTAAATTCAAGGTGCTATCTTGGGCTTGTCTTCCGTTTTGTTAGAGTCGTACATTAGGCCGTAAGTAAAGAGAGGCGCTGGAGTTGTTGGTACGGAGACTCAATAGATGTTAATCTACGCCTTTGGTGGACTCTGGTTATAAATGATTCCTACGAATCTCCTTTTTTGGATCTTCCCTGGGTTGAAAAGACGGGCCTCATACATTTATAGTACAAGTGACTATCAATGTGGTATTTCAGAAGACAAATGAAAACCATGGTCTTTGTGAGATACTAATTCTCAGCTATGACTAAGATGCTTCAGGCCCAGCATATCCCAGCATCTCAGTAATTGCTATAACCCTTTTACAACCTATCATTTCCGAGTTCTCGCTGCATGTAGCTTCAATCTCGCTTCCACAACCCATCAGCATAGTCTTTGGATACTTGGTTTTCGGGATATCGCTGCCTGGAGTCTGTCATGGCTAGCTCCTGTGTGATGCCGGTATATGGCAGAGATTTTGGTGGCTTGGTTGAATCGAGAGCACTCCTTTTCCTCCGATGAAGGGCAGGTTGCTCAAAGCGAGCTTCGTTCCACGATGATAGTAGAGCTTTGGATAGATGTGTAGAGAGTGTGTAGGTATGAGTCATTTCTGATATGTGGGGTGGATCGTCGAAGGCTGATAAGAATATCGTTCCAGTGGAGGTTACAGATCGCGTGAGAAAGTCTTTAGCTTCGTGTAATGGGGGGTTTATGGTAGGAAATAAGTCTCTGCAGAGATAAACCTGACATTTAGCTACGATACATTTGGTTATCGCCACACACCTTGAGGTTGAAACTTAAAAGCGCGGCCCTATCTACTCACACAAGGAGGCTGAGTTGTTGGGGTGTTATCTTTGAAGGCGCTTGAAAGATAGGTGGTTGATAGCCGCGGCTATGATGCACTGAAACAAGTATGGCTCAACTGAAGGAAAATTCCACTTGGCCTGGGGATAGTTGTTTAGTCAACTGTCACAATCTGCAAAATAATTTCCCTCGATAACTGGGAGGGGTTAACCCTGGCAACTCACTTAAGATAAGCAGATCTAAGGATTTCAATTTAGTTAGTTGTTGCGAGAAAAATCACAGTGTGTGCTATGGGTTAATGCTCTTCCTCATTTCACGGCATGCATTACGCTTTACGCGTTCGCCAATTTTATGAAAGGTCTTTGACTTCAACAGCTTTTACTTAGTACGAACGTATGGGAAGTGAAGATCAAGACTTGAGGGGGAAATTAATGACTGATATTTGATACAAAACAACATATTGGTTAATAAGATTGTAGCCGGTTTCCAAAACAAGCTCCTATTGACAATTCCCTAGGTAATCAATAAAGCCCTTGGGTGCGTCTTGATCTTTTAATGTGCTTTTCATCCGGTCTCCGGGCACCGAGTAATACATGTTATTTTGAAACATGGTATGTCCAAAAGAGGCCCATGGAATCATCCTCGTCAGCTACTTCTTAGACTCTATCATGCCTGTCTCAATGGCAACGCCCTCTATAGCAACACTGGGCTCAGCAAACACCTCGTCATTGATAGGAGGATTGAAACGCTTTCGACCTTCGAAGATCCACGCCAGAGCCATGGCAACAGTGAATGCACCCATAACGAGAATGGTGTAGTTCATGTTCAAGCTCGTCACGGGGTGAGACTGGGGAATCTGTGCCGTCATGTCAGTCTAGGCTTAGATGGCATGGACAGCGAATACTCACAAACGCTACAATGACGACCAAGAGGGAGTAGCCTACTGATATGGAATAGATCGGAATACTAAAAATGCCAAAATTCCAGTGATCACTCCTCGGCAAATGCTTCCTTCCAGTGACAAGGAGAGTCAATGCTGGGAACCCTTTTCGTTTTGATCGTCAGTAATGGCCGCTAACAATTTCTGATATCAAGTCAGGAGCAAATTCGCAATCTCACCAAAGCTGATTATCATGCAAACTGCTTGTGAGCCAACAATGGCATTAAATGCTGCGTTTGAAAAAAGGTATCTGGGATAGGAGGGTCAGCGTGTCTTGACAAGCCCAGAGTACACCTTGGAGACAAACACAACTCCGACTAAGGCCACAAGAAAGGATGGCAGGTTTATGGACCAGAATGGTAAGTGGGATCCGGGGGAAAGCTCTACAAGTCTGTAACACATTAACTATGGGGACATGATATAAGATCCGCAAGTATTAAAACTTACTTGGAGTTCCAGAAGAGCCCCCCGTCGCGGGCAAAGGCGTACCCCTGTCTGCTCATGGTCACTGCACTTCCAAGAGCCGAAGTTCCATTGTTTATGATGAGAGTGAGGCAAAAGACAATTGCAGCAACGTCGCTTCCAGTGGCTACTCGGATGAGCTCAAGCACTGGTATTCTAGCTGCCGTGTTAGCAAGTCCATGACAGTTTATGAAGGCTCCACTGACCCAGTTTTGGTGGCCAATATACTGTCGAGGTCAGTGATAGAAAAGCCAAGTGCGATGATCCAGATTATGCCCACGACCACTTGTGATAGGATGACTATCAGCATGATACGGGGAAGATGTCGCTTGGGCTGCGGTAGCTCCTCGGCCAGATGGGCCGGTCCATCCAGACCCATGAGTGTTGTAAAACTACTAAGCATGCCAAGTAGAATAGCAAACGAGGTAGACTTGTATCTAATTGAGTTATTAGCTTTTCCGGTGGCCGCATATATCATTTTCACTCACCCAGTGTCATTGTTTGTCTCGACAAATACTGATCTCGGCTCAGCCTTTGGGGCTTTGACAAGTAGGGCTATAGTGTATGCGATGAAACCAAATGCCGTTACATAGCCTATCTTCATTCAGTTTCAGGCTTATTGATCGTCGCCCGTACTTTGACCTACAGCCGAGTAATTCCAAACTAGGAATTCCTTTTAGTCCCCAGAGGTTGACAATCCAGCAGATTATGTCCACGGCTAGGTATACGAGGAATAGTTGCCATCTTGATGTAACGTCGAATTCCGGGCGACAGAGATTGACCAGACCCAATGTCAGGGTGGCAACGATTGCGCAACAGCCAGCGTGGGTAAAGATCCAGCCCAGGTAATTCAGCCAGCCGAGGGGGTAGGCAATTGATCGCCTTTGTTTCTCGGGTATCAAGAAACATGCGTAGTGGTAAGCCCCGCCTAATTATTATGAGCCATACGATGAGATATGCGAGTCCGTCGAGCATAAACGTACCGGCTGTAGAAAACCTGGATGCGCACTGCGCAAATGTGAGGATAATACACACAACAGCAAAACTCGACCCAATACTAAATCATTCTATTAGTTTACTTCTCACGGATCATCTACTAAGAAAGCTTACAAGCCGTAGAGGATTGCCGGGAGCCCTCCAGCAGAGAGGCCAAAGAAAATGATGAATGACATGCCACCATAAACATTAAGAGTAAGCCAACCAAGGCTAATGGCGCTCCATAACCCGAAGGTTTTCGTCATCGGCTCAGAATTTTGTGTTGTCAAAGTCATGGTATCCGATATCATACAGAAATGCTCATTCGTGTGGAACGAGTCACAAACGCACGGTTTGAAGACACACCGTTGTCTAATTATACAGTTTTCCTGGAGTCGTGCATTATGTGACCCCTTCGCTTGATTCCACGCTCCATAGGTATTACGGCCACCTAAAATCCGAGCCTTGCTATGTTGCCATCGCAATTTTCCGAGAATCAGATACGAGAAGATACCAAACGGGTGCTTATCAACATGCTCAAGATAAAGAGGCGGGGACATGATAAACATCGGATGGGGTTAAAAGAGCCTAGGCAAGGGGACCCTAATTAGGAATAGCTGGCTTGGCGAAGCTAGGTGAGATAACTAAGACTTCCCTAGATCATCATATTGACAAGCATGGGTCATGGAATACCGGATGAACTCGATTGGCAGCTGACTGCTAGCGTTTTGATGTGTATTCCCAAGCTGATTTCGTTACCATGAGCTGTTTCCATATCCTTGACCGATTGCTCTTTCCTCCATATCAGTGAAACTCAATATCAGTAAACTTGCTGAGCGTCTGATGATTTATGTAACGTAGGCAGCTTCGCAAACATGAAGACGCCAGGTCCAATTGATCAAGAGTGGTCACTGTACGTTCCAACATCTATAGTGTTCTTTTCCTGTGCCGATGACCCGCAACATCCACACAGCTCGGGCTAAGGTTATCATTCTGATAAGCTGATAACGAGAGCCGGTCGACGCTGATTCGCTACCCCATATTAATGTATCTGGGGTGGCAGATCGACTGATCAATCCCCGCGTTCTGCCCTTCACACAATCTCCAATCCATTGTGCCCGCTGTCTGTCTATCGCCTGGCATAGAATATGGGTGGTGGTAAGAGGTCAAGAAGTGGTAGGTGATTCTATCCAGCCCGTCCATCTAACGCTATTCACTAATCGCTGACACTCCAGGTTGTTGGACATGCCGCCGTCGACACACTAAGTGTGATGAGACGAAACCCTCCTGTCTGAACTGCGGAATTCGAGGAATAAAGTGTGACGGCTATGGTATCAGACTTGCCGAGTTCACTGCCCGGGGGGGGTTTAAGGGCCAGCTGGTCTCCAAGGTGACCAGAGAGAGCCGCGCCGACGGCAGCCCAGAAGAGGACAGGCCACGGAAGCGATCGAAACCCCAGACACAGGCTGTGGATGAAGATAATGCCCAAGAAGGCCTCCATGTTCCTGGTGCTCGCGATCCGCCTGTTGTAACTCCTGAGCATCCAGCACTCAATGATCCTGAGATTGAAGCTCCATTTCCCGTTCAATCCCACGAGGAGCCTTTGAATTCGGATCCCACACATACATCTGCCCAAGCCTCTACTTCCCCTGTGGAACACATTCCAAACTCTTGTCATAGCCATGGCGTATCCATGAATGAGTTGTTTCCCGCCCCTGAGCTTCTCAACATTGAGTCACCAGATCAAAACACGGCGAGGAATGATGACCAAGAAGCAGACCAGAGCAACACAGATGATATATGGAACGAACCACTGGACCAGAGTTTACTCGATATTGGGCCATTGGCCTTTCTCGAAGCCCAATCTCTTGATCTCAACTTCGAGACAAACCTTTACCGAGCGGCCCTTGACTTTGGTCAACCAAATGACTTGGTTGGTGATTACCTTGGACATGATGTTGCGGAACCAAGCCAGAGCCTCAATGACTCGGGCTTAGACCAAGCCGATCAGCAATGGAGCCAGAGAAGTACACCCGTAGGCCAAATCACCAAGACGACAACTCTGCCTCCATCACCAGATGATCCCTTCGACCAATATCTCTTTTTCCATTGTACAATTCCCTTTTCGATCCCTTTCCCTATACCAGCGATGAGCTAATGGCTTGCTGTATAGACATAGACAACCTTTCGTTACGGCTCTATCCCGTTAAACCGGATCAGAATCCATACCGGGAGGTATATGGCACTTTGGCTGCGCGCTGTCCACCCCTCCACCATACAATCCTTTTCGCATCAGCCTTACATCTTGCAAATCTTGGACGCCTCCTCAAATTTGCCATTCAACAGTACCGCAAGACCATGAGACAGTCGTTCCGAGACGCCCTTGCCAAACAAGACGAGTTGGAAGGACTCGGCGCCACAGTTCTCCTCTCAGTCGTCTTTGATGTATGACTCCACTTCTTTGTCATGGCCATGATTATGCCGACTAACAGTCGAGTGTAGGTGATAGGTACCGGATTAGACACATGGAGTTCTAAGCTCATTGGATGCCGTCGATTGCTCCAAACCGCTCTGTCCAGAGCAAGCCTTCCAATCAGCTCTGACCTCCAATGTATGATTGTTCAGTATAACTGGGCCGCAATCATGAGCAGGACATTACTTCGGGATGTACAATCTCCCGATACACTCATAGAACTCAGATGCATAGACGAAGGTACAAGGATCAGCAACTTTCATGCTTGATGTCACACTGACGTACATCTCTGTAGTATTCGATCCCCAACAGACACCCAGGAGTATCCAAGGGGCTCATCATCAGTCCCACTGGTGGAATAATCTTCCGGATCACCAAATGCATCTCTTCCTCCGTCATGCAACCGACCTAGCTGCGGATGTTGACAGACACAGGGTGGGGCCGGACGCAGTAGATAGAATTCTCCAGCTAATGCCCGAAGTCTCTGAACTCGTTCAAAGCATCCGAAACTGGGAGCCAGATATATCATTAGTAGACCGGGAATATATAGCCTCGGTCGAGCATTTCAACAACATATGGAGACAAGGCATGATCTGCTACGTATATCACGAGATATACTCACTGGCCTCCGACGACCCTAGGATACAGACTTGTGTGGAGAATTCGATTGAATCATTTCGAAGGCTCTCATGGCTACAGGCCTGTCTCTTTCCTGTCTTCATGCTTGCAGTCCACGCTCAGACACAAGAAGCTCGGTCTTGCTTTGAAACCGGACTGACAAGCATGCACACATCTTTGGCCTTCCAGGCTCCAATATCTGTGGTACTGACTCTTAAAAACATATGGGAGTATTCGGATAAGAACGGTGCCCGCGAGACAAAGTGGAGGGATTTGGTGAAGGATCTCTCGCTGGAATTAAACATCCTCTTATGAGGAAAATTTAGAATATGCAAAAGCTTTTGTGAGTACATAGTCAATTCGGGTGAGGTAGTTGCTTCTGAGTAACCTTGAACAGTACTAGATAGATAGAGATTCATTGATACACTTTATTCTCGAAAGGTCCATCTCTAGCGGACTTCATATATAGGATTCAAGACAGGTTTGTCCTTCAGTCCTGATTTATCGAGGGCCCATGTCCACTTCCGTATCTGTTTACAAATCTCTCATACTTTGCTAACAGCGCTTACGCCGAAGCAGCAACGGATTTATCCAGCTCTTCTCCGTGGAAATCGCCATAACCAAATGGATCCTCCTTACTTCCCAGCAGGGTGATTGGATCTTTCATTTCCACATGACCGCAACTTGGGTGGCTGACGGAGTACCCTAAGAGTGCCTGGACTTCGGGATGATAAGTCCTGACAACATCCTGCTCAATGGCCAGGTACTGATTCTCATCTGACCGCATCGAACCTCGAGTCATGTGGCATGAATAGATGATCCGTCGCTCCGGCGGATTGGTCTTGTTCTCGCCGGCACCATGCCAGATGCTGCCAATGATAAAGACAGCATCACCCTTACTCATCTCGCAAGTCGAGCAAAGCGAGCGGTCAGCGGGGCCTCTAATAGCAGCTTCGGGCCACTTATGTGAACCCACGATGACCTGAGTAGCGCCATTCTCGAAGTTGGTGTCCTAGAAATCCCATCAGTCTCTTCGTTTGGATGTGTGACAAAGAATTCAGGTGTCAAGTGACTTACCACTCCTGCAACCAGCAGGCCCAGAAGAGAGCTCTCTCCACTCCCCTCCAGATGGTCAAAGTGCTGAGCCATGTCATCACGATGGAGTTGCTGGGCTGTAGAAGGGGAACCACGGTTGAACGCTTCCGAGACGGCGAGGACCGGGTTGGAGATACATTTGTATCTTTTTCCGTCCCGGTAGACGTTTCTTCCCTCAGTGTCAGTCATGGTGTTCTGGTGGTATTAACATTTATTGTCCGCGATCTAGACTTACGATTCCTCTCTTAGAAGAGCCTTGGCAGCCTCTCGGAACGTCGGGTGGTTAATAGCCTTGTGCGCAAATGTGCGTGACTTTCCAGCGAAGCCGCTTCTCCAAGTTAGTGATAGTTCGATCGAAAGGCAATCTGTCGTACCTCAATGGGGGATCGGCAGCATCAAACAGCTTGCCCTCATATTTGCCAAGTTTGCTCCAGTAGGGACGCGCTTCGTCGTGAATTTGGTCGATGGTCTCAGGTGTCAGAAAATTTTTGATAATGATGCCACCGTCTCGCTTGATCACGTCTACAATGTCCTGGATGGGGGCAGAGGCGTCAAGTTCAACCACCTCAGGGTTCTTGGACTGGTGTGGAGGGTTCGGCATTTTCTGTAGAATGATTCGTATGTTCTGATCTTGAGCTCGGTGGGTTGGTTCCAAGATAATTGGGAATTCAGTCTGCTATAGTCGGTTTGGGTGCCTTAGTCTTCCTTTATTATACAAATATCGGCCTATGCAGCGTTGGCAGAAGATGACCCTCCGGCTAAGTCAACCTATTTCGAGTATAGCGTTCACCATCTCCTGGCTTTTCACATCCTAGTCCAACCGTCATAGAAAGGGTATAGATAGGCTAGGAAACGCAAATTATTGTGACTATTCCTAAAATGGGAATGATAACCTCGGCAAGCATAGCATGAATTCAGGACCGTCATCCCTCTCACATACCCATCTCATCAGAAGGACAGCTGTGAGTTAAAGGGCAAACCGTTATTATACAAAAGCACAAGCCATTGGTAAATAATTTTCAATACACTACCAGTATCACTTGAGGTATTGTCGCATACATATTCTCACCTACGTTTCCGTCTAAATTCATATCCTACTTAAGAAGCAACACCCTACCTCATCCTTACAATGGCTCAAGTCAAGCATTTCTCGGCAACGGCTAACCCCCATGAGATTCTCCAGTATCTCAAAGCCGACGGAGTCGTTGTCATCGAAGGTGCTGCGACTAGAGCAAGTATTGATGCAGTAATGGAGGAGGTCGGGCCAACCGGAACTGGCGAAACATTTGCTCTGGCAGGGAAAAGCCCAACATTTGCCAAAGAGCTTCTCATGAATCCTCTCTATCTTGAACTCGCCAAGAGGGTTCTCACAGACACCTGCATTATCTATTACGAGCAAGAAAGAACGGTTTCAACTTCTGAGCCCCAAGTCTCGCAAACATCTCTCTTGACATCGCAGCCGGGGTCGGCAGCCTGGGGCCTCCGTAGGCAGGATCAGTGCCATCATATCAGCCACCCCGCCAAGCGCGAAACCGACTTCGGGGTTTTGTACGCTGCAACTGACTTGACCAAAGACAACGGAGCTATACGAGTAGTCATTGGTTCTAACCATTGGGTGGACGAGCGAGATCCGCAGGAGAGCGACGAGTCACTGGTCGAAGTCCATAAAGGCGATGCTGTCATATGGTAAGCAAGATACCAGACCCATATTTGTAATAAGAATAAACTGTTGACCTTAGTTAGCCTCGGGTCTATCTACTATGGACAGGTTGCGAATAAGACCAGACAGGCCAGTGCACTGCTCAGAGCATTTTCGACTCCTGGGTATCGACGTCAAGAGGAGAATCAGTACATTGCGGTTCCCTGGGAAGTGGCAGAAAAGTACCCAACTGAAGTTCAGCGGTACTTAGGTTACTCTGTGAGCCGCCCTTATGGAGGATCGGTGGAGCATATGGAACCATTGGACTATTTGAAAGTGAAGGGAGATTGGTCAAAGTATATCCCTGTAGATCTCATTTGACCAGGCGGACATGCAGACAAATTGTATAGGACTAGATGGTTAACTCATGTCATTTATTTCTTCTTTTTCGCAGATGATGAGATGTAGGAGCGGCAGGCTTAGGGGACAGGGGGGAAATCGACAAAAGGCTCATACGCAAGCTCTCTAAACTACACAGTTTCCTCTCACTTTCCATCTGCAGTTACTCCCAAATACTCTTCAAACTAGAGTGTAATCTGCCCTATCTTCTCCATAAAGCAACCCCGTTTCCTTGTGAGGTTCATGGCAATTCAGCCAGTGACGCCTTGACCCACATATCTCTTTGAACAAAAAGAAGATACTGTGTGGCGTGTATCCCAGCGACTGGTCTATCAGTGTGATTAAGGGCCAACAAGCCGTCTCACGGCCAGTCATCGAGTAAGCTGACTAGTTGCACAATGTCATAATCATGTGCAATCCAATTCCCCAAACACTTCACTCCCACTTAGCGTTATATGAATGATCGGTTTAGAAGTAGAGTATTCGTGACTGTGTCACTCGGGGACATTTCTTAGGAAGGATTTCCGTTCAACGAACTCCAATTAGAGATCCCAGGGGCGACAGACGTAACTAGTCACACTGAAATCACAGAGTATGATTGTATTTGTCCATTTAAGTTTACAATAGGTAGGTTCCGACAAGGCAGCGAGAGTCCACCTAGCACCCTCCCAGATACCTCAAAACTAGACGCTCAAAAGCCATGTAACCACCAGTCACTCCATTAGATAGGTTCGAAATCATTCATTCTTGACCTGCTGATCGGCCTGCTTGTTTGTCTTCTCCTCGCTCGGGCAAGAGGTCAAGCTCAGCTTCCTGACGGCTTTTGTACTCTGTTTAATACTCTCAACCCGAGCATTGACGTTTTGCTCGATACGTGTGGCCTTGTCATTGACGTTCTGCTCGGCACGGGTAAAACGGTTGGTTATATCCTTCTCCACGCGATGGAATTGGTTCGTGGCACCCTCCTTGAGAGCAACGCGGTGGTCAACAAAGCCCTTTTTGGCAAGGGCGATTTGCTCGTTGACAGCCGTGTTAGACTGGTCCGCGAGCGTAACCAGAGACTTCTTTCGCTTGGCTACGGCTTGATTGAGTTTGTTGAGATGCCGTTGAACCAGAGAGGGTCGCGCCTGGCTTTCGGGCTGTTGGTTTTCTGAGGGCACTTCTTGTCCACCCAGACTCTGCTGGTGGCCCTGATGGTGGCTCACAGGTTCATAGTAAGGCTGAGGAGTGGGTGACCCAGCGATATGGACATCTTTCCGATCTATAGGCCAGGACTGCGGGTGGACAGTCTCGTAATTGGAATCTTGAAACTTTTTGCCGGCTTGGTCGACAGCTGGAACTGATTGGCTCGCAAGATCATAGACCTCTTTCTCAACTTGAGTGTGTTGGTTGTCGGGCAAATACACTTCTTTTTCGAATTGATCAGCATCGCTAACCGGGAAGTAAACTTCTTTTTCAGCCGAATATAGGTGCTGGTCCTGCTTCGCTTGGGATTCGGGATCATAGACTTCCTTTTCAGTGGTATCTATATGCTTAGTTCCGCCGGGCGCATTGCCAGTATCGTAGACTTCTTTCTCCGTTGTATCAATCTTCTGAGTCAGACCAGCTGAGCCATCAGGATCATAGACCTCCTTTTCGGATGCACCATCGGGTTTTGAGTTGGTAGACGGCTTCTGGGTCTCGGGTGCTTCCTTCTCCTCAGTTACGTCAGGCAGCGGAATGGTGTTCTTGGCGCGAATAGAGCCGGGGCCACGGTCTACAGGTGTGGCCGGCGTGATGATAATCTTGACAGGATTCATGCCAGCGACAGAAGACGTCTGGGTGGTGGATGACGAAGCAGCCCCAGAGGGCTCCTGGGACTCGAACATGATGAGAATGCTCTCACCATTGCTGTTGATGTCGAGAATCAGGTTTTACCCAGTCAGACCAGTCCAGTCTGTGCTTCTCCAACCCTAGTCCCAAACAAGCTCGTCCCTGCGCAGACCGAAACGGGCTCGGACTTTCAGCTCGGACTCTGGCACAGCGTCATTATTGGTGGAGCTGTCGTCTTATCGTATTGAGATCGACCCGACCCCTGACCGGTTTACATAATCGTTGATTGCGTTGACACATTCATAATAGAGACAACTTTGGGTACTATGCTCTGAGCAGGGACAGTATTGACTTTGAAGATGATGAAGAATTAGTACATATAGGTCGCATTGTAACCAAGGTAATCATGAATCACCTACGAGTCTTTTCCGACGTAGATGTGTGATATGAAACCGAAGTGTGACTGTCAGACAACAAGGAAGCGTTCAAAATTTTCACCAGAACAAGTCAACTCCTACTATTTCACCTTATAGCGCTTCCAGGCCGCTACTTTCATATTCCCTCGCTTGATCAGAGATATGAGAGCGATCACAGTTGTAGAAAACCACGGGTGATTGATATCTTGGTCTTCCAAAACGAGTGGCTCTAGGGTAAGCCGTAAGCTCAGATAACCAGGGAGTGCTTTTCGACACGGGCTTGGGGAAATGACGAAGCAACGATGAATGGAACAAAGTTAAAGTATTGGAGACTTTGAGTATAGCTAAGAAAGACTTACCACTAGCGGATCCTTTATAACGGTCTCATTGTTTTTCGTGGTATCACCAGCTTGGGTTGGCGGGTTGGCCATGCCAACTTTGTGCATCTTAAACAAGCACCCTGCTTATTGATGTCTTGTCGTGACTGAGAAATCACGGGGGATGGATTAAAGAAAAACTGTTTTGGGAGAACTCTTGGATGATAACATCGAGGCTTTTTAACCGTTTCATTGTGCTTCACATGGCTCAACTCCATCGGCGGAATTGGATGCAACACCGACTCTCGTTCTCAGGCCGGATTGACCAGGGTATCGTATTCTAGGCCAATCAGCTGTCGGCATGTACGAAGACCGCTACGATGGTTGCCGATGCTCCGTCGCTTCGGGGAAAACTGGGTACCAAGTAAGCCGGATTTCACAAGATAAGCTCCAAACGTGGCAATGGGACGATCTTCAAGTTAAACCCGGGGTCCGACGAATCTGCCCTGCAACGGTTACACGACTAGCCCGTAGAGGCGGAAATAAGCCTGAGCATGGCTGAGTAGCACAATCGTAGGGCAGTTAGGCGCTAAATGAATCGCTTCAATGGCCATTGAGATGTCGTTCAATACGAAGAGCCATGTCGCGGAGTCTCAGAGTGCCCTAGCAATAGCTAATCGTCCAGTGCTTTTAACGTGAAAGCGAAAGGAATGAGCAAACGCGTCACCGTTGAATTCTAAGCCACTGGAACCAACCGACCTGAGATAGGACGTAGACTGCACTCTGTTGAAGAGAAGTATTTAATCTCTTCAAATCTTCCTCGACGAGTTTTAACGAAAACAACAAGCAGAAAACACACAAATACCTTCATCCAGCGCTCAGCTCAGTCCTCGCCTACCGCCTATCGAACCTCGTTGTCACAAGTTCAGTCCTATACCCACGGCGAAGATGCCTCAAAGGAGCTATTACAACTATGACCCTTCTCTTGCAGCCGCCATCATATTCATCATCATCTTTGCGATATCATCTATATTGCATCTGTATCAGATCATCAAGACTAGAACATGGTTCTTCATACCTTTCCTCCTTGGATCTCTCTGTATGTGTCCCTATTCTTACCCGACAACCACCAGATATGTTGTGCTGATTGGGTTCACTCTCTAGTTGAAACAGTGGGCTTCATAGGACGGGCTATTGGTGCTGAGGAGTCACCAAATTGGACCTTTGGCCCTTATGTGATGCAAACTCTGCTGCTTCTACTTGGACCAACTCTCTATGCGGCGTCTGTTTACATGATGCTGGGACGACTTATTCGGCTATTGGGGGCAGAGAAACACTCACTCATTAGGCCAAGCTGGCTGACCAAGTTTTTCCTTTTTGGTGATATCGTCTCGATTGCTCTCCAGGGCATTGGTATGGTCCTAATATTAGGTTGCATTGTCCTCGGAGTTTCGCTAACAGATTGCCAACAGGCGGCGCAAAGCTCGTCAATGCTGCAACGCCAGACGACAGAGAATCCGGCGAAAGAATCATTATCGGTGGATTGACAGTTCAGCTACTGTTTTTTGGTCTGTTCATGGTCGTCACTGGCCTATTGCACTTCCGAATCACCAGAAACCCGACGGCGACGAGAATCCCCAGCGTCCAGGTCAACTGGACGCGATTTCTCATCATCATCTACATCGCGAGCGCCCTCATCCTTGTTCGATCCCTCTTCCGAATGATTGAGTACATCATGGGCCATGACTCCGTGTTGCAATCGCAAGAGGTGTATATTTACGTGTTTGATGCAGCGTTGATGGCAGTTGCAACCGTCATGCTCAACATTTTCCACCCGTCCGAGTACCTCAATACGGAGAGAAAGCCGATTGACGATAATGACTCCGAGGTCGAGATGGGACTTCAGAATAACTTGCGCTGATCTGGAGTGGAAGGCATGTTTGGTCGCGATGGTTTTGTTTGGCAAAGTTGGCGGGCGGGTAGTGAACGCGGCGATTTATCAGCGGGCTGGGTACAACTGATGGGCAAGGAGCTTGGTGATGGTAATAATGGGCTGTTTCAGGTGGGCGTACATGGCTAGACTGCTACGGAATCTATAGAGTTTTGAGTTTCTAGAGCGAGTTTCATTACAATAAATTGCGATCTTTACCTTGAAATGTCTCTCTGTACCTCATTAACCAACGTCGTCTTCATTCATCCAGTCAGCCCTACAAGGTGGTGCTGGAACATGCTGATCTGGGCCGAGCCGATGGGGAAAGCCTTGCAGGGATATGTAGCGCGTTATGATGTCAGTAAAGCTTAGCAGCAGATCAGTGACCAGTCTGTGGACAAGCCGATTGCTCCCTTCTTCAACGAAAGAAAGAAATGCCCTGAAGCGGTAGCCTTTGCAGAACATCGGGTGGCTCAGACCAGGGATAAGATTACGCTTACGTGGCGCCCGCTCTTGTCTGGCGCCCGTCACAGATCACAGCCTCCTTGATCACGCTGAGCCACCGTTAGTACTGTCGAGGTCGGCTAGATAGCTGTTGTGACCAGACCAGGGCACTCACCTGAATGGCCAATTCTCAGAGATAAACTCTGTTGGCTCACCTTATTTACCGTCACGGCCGCCTCTGGCACGCCATCCGCCTCTTCCTTGAATCAAACCGCCATGGCGCCGACAGAACCAGACCCACGTCCCACAGAACCCTCGGCGCCAGTCGCCAAATCTTCAGTGGGCACAAAATGCCCTGAAGAAACCCCCAAAGTTGCGCAGCGACGGCC
The DNA here is from genome assembly GCA_013266205.1 of Fusarium decemcellulare. Lineage (NCBI taxonomy): Eukaryota > Fungi > Ascomycota > Sordariomycetes > Hypocreales > Nectriaceae > Fusarium > Fusarium decemcellulare. The sequence goes on from JAAGWO010000341.1 coordinate 49,287, forward strand.
CCATCGCAAGTCCAGAGGAGGGTGCAAATCATGCAAAAAGAGCCGCATCAAGGTGCATTTCGGCGCCAGTTTGTGAGACGAACAAATGCTAATAAAACCCGTGACAGTGTGATGAGAGCCGTCCACGCTGTAAAAACTGCACCAGGAGAGATACCTTGTGCGAGTACTTCGACACACTATGCCACCGTCCACTACAAACCGCGAAGCTCCCTCTGCTTCCTCGTCAAACTACGGCACCACCTACTTGCTTGAAGAGCCTAGAGTCGACGCATGGTGACGGATCCAGTACCTCAATGGACCCTCTATCGTCTCGGAATCTCTTTTCTACCCGGGTACTCACACCCGCCGAACACCTGCTTGAATTGCGTCTGTTCCATCACTGTCTTGAAATGACAAGGCGATCGAACCAGTACCAATTCAAACCAGCTTTTTGGGTTGTAGAACAGGCGGCCAAGTCACAGTGTGTCATGGACGCTCTTCTCGGAATTTCTGCGTTTCACCTCCGAGGACAAGACGAGCGCAACAAAGTGCTGCGTGAAGCCTCACACAAGTACATGGCCAGAGCCATACAAGCCCATAACAAGGAATTGAGCAGCGGCGTCAACAAGCACAATGCCTCAAGCATCATCGCAACCTGCGCTATCGTCTCCATACACGCCAGCGCCAACCACAAATACCTTGATACCCAGGGCAGCCGGAATCTGCCTCACCAATGGTTTGTCCCATTCAAGAGGGGTATCAGCCTATTTGAGGAGGCCCTGCCGCTGGTTCCAGAGGGCAAGTTCAAAGAAGACTTTATCCAAAATAACCACCCTTGTCGTCTCGTGTCGACTAGCGAGCGCAACCCGTTTCATTTCCTACTCTCCTATCCTGCAGCCCCAGGAGCAAACGACGATCATAACCTCGGCCTCTACACTCTGGCTGTGAGTCGCCTGGCTTATATCCACGCTGACCCGCCGGAACGAAAACCACTTCACTTTGCGATTACAATCCCCCCTCGCTTCGTGGACCTGCTCGAAGCGAAGGATCCCCGAACATTGGCTATCGCTGGGTATTTCTTCATGCTGGTCAAGAAGGGGCGACAGTTTTGGTGGATTGACGGAGCACCGGAACGAGAATTTGCGACCATCATGTCGCTTTTACCTCGACATTGGTGGCCAGTGATGAAGTGGGCAGCTCGAGAACTTGAATACACGCCAACCGACAACGATGAAGGGGAGGTTAATTGTAACTTATAGCATAGATTAATACTCGGATAGACACATAGAAAAAGAGGTGGAAGGTTCGAATCTAGCGAAAGTTGTCAAACATCAGGGTGCCCCAGGAGACTGTTATGTGAATTGCAAAGCTGCTATACAAAACTATTGCCTATCATAAAGGAAATGGCCACTTTAGAACCCTGGGTGAAAAAATTCGACGGTGGCATGTTTTTACGTCCAGTTCCCCAAGACAGGAACCTCTCAGTTCCGTTATCAACAGTCATCAGCGTCTCTTAGCAGCCGCCACAGTCCAAGTCCTGTCCCTCATAAACACAAACACCACGCCCATCACGACATTCGAACTTGCCTGACCAGCCATCGCAAAGATTCTGGTTGCAGATCCCAAACCCTGGGGGAATGTCCGTGTTCTGAGGTTGTCGAGGGGCGATCAGCTCGGTTGGTGTACCAAACACACCACCCACAAGGATCATGACGAACCCCAAAGCTGGTTTCATATTGATAATAAAGGGTCTGTGATGTGTTTCTCTCTTTTATCTAATGGTGGAGGTAGGAGGAGAAAAACGAGGAAGTAATTGAGGTGTATATGGGTCGGACAACTCGATGTGGGAAGTAAATACTTGACAGTGAAGGGTTAGCATTTCTTGAGAGAGGTAGATTGAGGGTTAATGCCGTATGGGTATGGTAGTGAGCTTACAGAAGTGATGTGTCGAATTGAAGGAGCACCTTGTTGTATCTGGGACTTGGATTTGTAGACAGAATTTGAGCGAAGCGCCTGAGCATATATCCTGCGATCTACGCCTACGCATCATATTGCCTAAACGAGCAATGTACTGGAGACTTCTTATGCGTGCATTTGGCTTCTTCTAGAGCACATATGTCATTCATCTTACGTCAGCCGACATTATTTTGGTTCAAGCTAATATGATATGATCTTTTTACATTTTTGGCATATTATGGCCTTTAGTCAGAGTTTGAAAGCATAAAGACTGGCTCAAGCTCTGAGATTGGTAGTTTTCAAAAGCGTTTGATAACAGAGGTGCTGTGAAGTATTTCAAGAAGAATGTCAGGCATGTCTTAGCTTGGAAGACTCGCGACATTACGATGAACAAGCGTCAGTATCATGACGAGGCCTGGCTTCAGATTAAGAAGTATGAGTAGTAATAACGGGTCTCTATTAAAACAATATGGACGCATCAGGTACATGTAAAAGATACGTGAAGCAATAGGAAACCAAATGTTGCAGTTAGAACTCAGAACATTGAACATTGAATGATTAGCTATCATAAATGCAAAGATTTCCGATCTAATCAAGGAAGAATAACAAAGGAAACACAACAGCATCTAAAAAAACCCAGCCGAAACTGCAAAGAAAGCCTCTTAGCCCGGGTATCCACACTTCCAGAGCCTTTAGTGTGTGTCTTGCTCATTCCCCCTTAGAGCATGATAGCAGCTGCTCCCGCCCCAGCAGCCACAGCAACGACACCAAGTAAGATACCCGTCTCCCGGGGTGCTGCTCCCTGCGATAGAGTATAGGTGATATTGGAGTTGGCTTCTTCGTGGATGGGGCACTTAGTCGGCCAACCGGTGATGGGCTTGTGAGCGCCAGGGAAATCGTCACACGTTTTCTCAGCCTCGGCGACTGCAGACTCGTACGCACTTGCCCACGCAGTTACTGTGGCGATGAATGCATCGTAGGATGATGTCAAACTCTTTGGCATATCGGTCGTGAAGTCGCAGTCGCGGAAGCCCCAATGGCGATCGCGATAGTCATCCAGAAAGTCCCAGAGTTCTCCTGTTGGCTGGGGGTCGTCATTGGCACTGTGTGCTAGGTCCTTTGCCTGGTCTCTGCAGCTGTCTTTATGCTTTTCGTCCTCGTCGTTCCTCTTGGTCAAGACTGTAGTGGCGAGGAAGAGCGTGAGGAAGGTGCACGGTTTGAAATGCATCGTGTTTAATGTGATGAATGCAAGAGTGAAGTTTCGTCTTAGTGAACAGGTACGTAATTTAATTAGATATCATAGAAGATGGGAGGAGTTTAATGACTGAACAAGATGTTTGTGACTAGATTGGTGTCAGAGGAGAATCTGCTTGGGCTTCCTTGTATTTAAGCTCGTCCAAACTGGTTCGAAGCATATATACAGCTCAGCCGTCGTATAATAGTTTTTCTCTTATTACTACCCAGAAACAATTTGAGAACGCAAGGGATTCCCTCAATCGCACAAAACTCGTTGGCGTGTGATGTCATACTCGCGATTGATTGCTGCCGAGCGATCTGAGTCAGGCAAGGCGTAGTTGACTCGTAGGCTAGTCATTTCAGGAAGTTAAAATTAGGTATACAGCGCCCTGATATCATTCAATGAGGCTGGAATTGGCCCGGAAAAAATCACCATAACCCTTCATGTGGAGGTTGCACGTAAGCTGGAGGCTGAAGTGCGCCCTCGACGTTGGCGGGAGGACCGAGAAGTTGCCTGTTTAGGAGGCAACTTGCTAGGGCTGATGGCGGTCAACGGACCTGAGCGGCGAGCTGGACCACTACGTAGATCAGGCCAACCACCAATTCCCTAATTAAATCAACATGAAATTAACAGCAAGATGAGTGGACCATTTAGCTTATGGCTAAAGAGGAAACCTGCTGAAGAAACAAGAAGACCTTGGAAATAGGCTTCAACTAAGTGACGATCCTCCAACCCACCGGCGGTGCAGACCAGACACCTGCGCAACATCTATCTCAATGGAGTAGGTCTTGTCTTTTGTAGTGATGATATCATCTTAAAATAGACTTGAGCATGTCTGAGATTATAGAGTAAGGACTGAATACTTAAAGCATCTACACCTGGCAAGTTTCCAAGAGTCTACAGCAATCACACCAACAAACAACATGCATTCTCAATCTCTCCTCTTTCTTACTGCGCCATGGGCCACTGCAGTCCTGGCAGACCATCTATTGGGAAGGTACCCTCCTCCAACCGATCTCACAAGCAACCAGAGTGCCGTTGCAAAGAGTTGGAAGGATCTCTCCTCCACCCTTGATGCAACCCTGGCCGGTTCGCTTGAAAGTCATGGCGAAGCTGTTGGCTTGAAAAACATTACTTTCTCCCTCGGCCTCTTCTCCCTCTACGATAAGGGCGCCAGTAAGATGCAGTACCACTATACTTCACCAGAAATAAAAAATGCCGAAAACGGAACCAATGAGGTCGATGGAGACAGCATCTATCAACTTGCCAGCATTACCAAGGTCTTTACCGTCTTGACTGGCCTGATCGAGTGCAAGAATGGCGAACTGGATCGCCCTTTGACCGACTTGCTGCCCGGTCTAGCGGATTACGTCCAGCAGCACCCTGCCAGTGAACAGCCTGCCCACACCATTGAGTGGGACAAGATCACGCCAAACACGTTGGCTGCTCATATGGCTGGCTTGTCCCACGCGAGTTACATGTGGGAGGACAGATTATATGCGGCTGCGGCTCCTGAACTTGCCCGACTGATCAACCCAACAAGCGAGCCTCTGAATCTCGCCGAGTACGGATTACCGCCTTTGAACCTAAATGACCCGGAAGTTGTCCCGCCTTGCTTCAAAGACAGCTTTGGGGGCTGCGACGCTTCAGAGTACATGAGAGTGGGACAAAAGCGGCCACCTGTGTTCAAACCGTGGACGACTCCGATCTATTCGAACAATGGGTTCGCTATTCTCGGAGCGGCGCTGCAAAACATCACCGGCAAGACTATCGACGAGCTTTACAAGTCCAAGATTTTTGATCCACTTGGGATGAAATCATCCAGTGGAATACCAGTGAAGGCAGACCGTGACCATGCTGTTATGCCTCTTGGAATTAGCCAATCTGGGTTTGCAATGGACCTCGGGTTCGCCGCTGCATCTGGGGGTATTTGCTCTTCCATCAACGACCTTGCCAAATTCGGCACTGCCATTCTAAACTCGACTCTCCTGCCTGATGACGCTACTCGCCAGTGGATGAAACCAGTTACCCATACTGACCGTTTGGACTATTCCATCGGCCGTCCGTGGGAGATCCCTCGCTACACGCACCCAGGATCACGAGCCGTTACAGACTTGTACACAAAGTCAGGCAGCGCAGGTCTATTCAGCACCTACATTGCCTTTCTTCCAGAGTATAACGCCGGCTTCACTCTCCTCTCAGGTAGCACTGACGCCAACCGAACGCTACTCGCCGCAATACTTGGTGACATGGTGATTGATGCCGTCGTTCCTGCACTTGAAGCTCAAGCAGCTAAGGAAGCAGGAAAGAATCTCGAAGGCTACTACGTCTCAAACATTGAAGGACTCAATTCCTCTCTGTGTCTGTCTCAGAATGAGACGACTGGAGATATTAACATCTCGTCGTGGATCAGCAATGGAACAGACATGATGCCCATTGGGGAAAAGACTCTCAGCCCCAAAGGCGGTCTGCGACTCGTCCCTTCAATCCGAGACTCTGGTAGTGGCCAGATGGCATTCGTAGCCGAACAAGACTGGGCTCCGGATATGAAAGGAGATGGTCCACTTGCACAGCTGGTGAGGAAAAGGGCGGATTGGATATACACCGACACGTTTACATATGGCGGAGTAGGGATTGAGTCTTTTGTGTTTGAAGTTGATGACAAGGGCCGGGCTCAGACGGTTTCCCCTGCCATCACCCGAGCCAAGTTGCAGAGATTGAAGTAGGGTTACAGTCAGAGCGGGTGTATGGGCACCGGAGAGCGCCGGGACCAACCAGTTTAAGCAGGTATACTCTTAACGTCGGAGGGACTTTTTGAATCCTCTTGGAAATGTTTTCATTTGTTGTAAGACGATCAACGCATTGACCAATATAGTTGCATTCACGGCTTCGTTGTCACATCGGTTCTTGTCATCAAAGCTAAACGAATAAGCTGACAGCATCACCAGTAGACCCACAAGGCTGATGGCTTTCTCATGTGACGTCAGTTCTATCCGTCTTTTTACCGCATTCGGCGTCATGCTGCGGGTGGCGTCCCGCCTGTGGCGAGCCAAGCATCAAATAAAGCCCAGGTCAAGGGATTCACATAGGTTCTTTTTACGTTAGCAAGACTCTCCATTAAACCTTAGAGAAGTGGTATGTATAGAGGGACATTCGCAATTGGCAATGTACAGACTGACGACGCCTAGGCAAGCAACATGGTCGGCGTTCCTAAAAGCAGACGATGCACCTCCTGCAAGTCCAAGAAGATCAAGGTCGCCAACAAATTCTTTTATTTGAGACGAATGGTCGTTAATTTGAAGTAGTGCGATGAGGCGTGGCCTACCTGTGGCAACTGCCGCAATGCCGGCAAGACTTGCTCTGGCCCACCGACCGACATGAAGTTTGTAGTCGAGAAAGTCGGGCCCAGACAGGACGTTAGCACTGACTCTCAAAGATCCTGTAGCGGAAATGCTACATTGATCCCCATGAGACAACGAGCTACTGAGAGCGGCGCGACCTTCGCCAAGTTGAAGCTTTACACTTCAACCAAGCCGTCATCTGGACCGACCAGGCCCTCCGACAAGGTTGTCAAAAGATACATGAGCTGCTTAGGCTCAGGCGTAGGAACCGGTTTCGACCTATCAGTTTCTATGATTTACTTGAATAGTCTGCCTTGTCTCATGGATGGCAACGAGACTCTCTGCACCGCCATCGACACCTATTTATCAGCGTGGACGGCTATCAAAACTGCCCCTGCTTCCGAGGACATGATCAACCTAAGGCTTTATACCAAGGCTCTCAGGAGCTTACAAGATAGGCTCGATGATCCAGATCAACGGCTGACAGACCAAACTCTGGCAGCAACATTCGTTCTCACTAGAATCGAGGCATGCCACTCGACCCCGTGACAAAAGCCCAAGTTGGACTAACGGTAAAGCAGTTTAATTTCGACTGGAACAGGCGTCTCTTCCAGATATCTCATGCTCAGGGTATATACTGGCTCCTCAAACACAAAGGGCCCCCTAAACCGGGGGAGACGTTTCGTTTTCACCTTGCTTTCCAGGCGTTGGGGAATATAGTATGTATTTTGATATCTCGGATCCCTTACAAAGAGCTGACGATAGCGTAGATGTCATGGCTCTTTATGCAGCAACCGTACAACTTTTACACTGAGCCAGAGTGGGTTCATGCGCTTGAGGACTTCCTTGACACCACTCCCATCAAGCCATCGGTTGTTTCCGACACATACCGTCTCGGTCTGAGCCTGATATACCTGCCTGATATCGTCAAGCAGGCTCGGACAATCGACCCGATACAGGTCGGCACAGACCCCGATCAAATGATCATATCATACGATCTCTTGGAGCAGCTTGACAAGATTGCTGCCACTCTTTCCGACAGGGACGAGCCCAAGTTCCAATCGTTCTTTCAACAAGGCCAGTTCACTGAAGTTATAGATCTAGACTCCCCACTGGGAACTAGGTTCGATTTCCATGGTGAGGCAAGCCTGGAATTGTTGAACTATGTAATGTTGTACTCCATGCTCGCTGTAATGGTGGATCGAATACGCCAGCATCTGTGTACAATTCTTGGCCTGGATAGACCCGAACTGGGGGAACAATGCTATGAATGGAGCAGCCGTTCCTGGCGCTGCATACCTCATATCTTGTCGATGCGGCCACTGGTGGCAGGTCACTATACTGGCTCTCTGCTCTACGCGTTCGAGGCTGGGAATCCAGCTGAAAGGGCCTATGTCTTATCGGCGTGTCAGCAGATTGACGGCTATCGGTACAGAAAAACTTATGAACGAGACGAACAATCCATTCTCACTGCCACTAAGGACCATTTAGGACGACTGCCACGTGTTTGAGGACATGGCATGCAGAGATTGAGGGTTGACTGAGGCGCGCCAAGGAGTCATGGCGAACATATGTGGTACCCCCCAGTTATCAATGAGTAGACTTAATTGCATCTTATTCAAGATCTCGACAATCTAGAGATTATATCCGAAGTACGAACCTCAGACCTTGTGCTGAGGTAGGATTCAGGAGCCGTCCACGGCAGAGGCGTCCGCACCGTCCGTCTCAGTGCAAAGTCCGGTCATATTAGCTATTTGTCAGCCAGAATCCTTTCAATTTACTGAATTTCGTGACGATAACTACAATTGACCTAGCCAGTTCGCCGATTCGGTGCCGATTTGCCGGACATAGGCTGACCAGACCGTCCACAGAATGCGGACATAACCAAGCTAAAGTCCGTGAGGCCTGAACGGGCAGACTCGCATTTTCTTATTAAACCAGGACTTTCTTATCTGTTTTTAGTTATTCATGACAATTCTCATGCAGCTTGTTAAGTAGACCGCATCGCCCATTCTTCTCATTTGCAACACCCCCGAAAAGCGTCATCATGACAGCCACAGCCCTCATCATTCTCGATGTTCAACAAGGCATCCTCCCAATGCTAGGAGAATATGATCGCGAGGGCTACCTCAATCGTGTCGCAACAACTGCCCAAAAGGCGCGTGAGGCTGGCATCCAGATCATCCACGTCAATACAGCCTTTCGACAGGGTTACCGAGACATTTCAACCCGGAATAAGTTCATGAGCCCTATCGTTGCCATGAGCAAGGACAGCGGAAACTTTCTCCAAGGCCACGTTTCCACCGAGCTGGAGCCAGCGGTTGCGCCCCCGCCAGGCTCAGAGGATCTATTGGTCACGAAGAAGAGAACTTCTGCTTTTACTGGCTCCGACCTAGAGGTTGTTCTGAGGAGTCTGGGTATTGGCAAATTGGCACTCGCAGGGGTGGCCACGAGTGGTGCAGTTCTGTCAACCCTCAGGCAGGCTGCTGACATGGACTATGACATGACTGTTGTGGAAGATCTATGCTTGGATCGAGACGAAGAGGTTCATAGAGTTCTCACGCAAAAGGTGTTCGCCAGACAGGCAGACGTGGTTTCATCTAAGCAGTGGTTGGATTCTTTGAACTAGGATGCTTCTGAGACGCAAATGGCTCACCAGGAAGCATTAATGTGTACTGTTTGGTCCAAATACACGACCTTTGGGTGTTCTGAAATGAGAAAACTTAACTAAGGAAGCATGATGAGGTACTCATATCCTTATATTTTCACTACAATCTGCATATACCAGCGCGGCAATTTTCAAGTGTTTGCACAAGCCCTTGCAATATTTCCATTCATGATTGGGCTTTTCGGCCACCTCCTCTCATATGTCCATGGCTTCACGGTTCATCCCATCAGATGGCCTCGTGAAACATAATAGACAGCTGTTTTATCGCCCATATTCACAGATTCGTAGACCCGGTATAAGGCCAATTGGTTCTCTACTATAATGCTAACTAGTGTTTCGATTTGAGTAAGGAAGGGTCAACTTGTGCCCAAGAATATCCGCAAAGAAGGCCTCAAACGAGGTTGTTTTTGCATCTGGGTAGAGATCGCTGGCAAGCGTGTATCCTAGACGTTGGGCACCTGCAGGGCTGTTGTCCCCATCGATAAAGGACGAGTAGTAATACTCAAGCCAAAAACATCCTACCAATGTGGGATAGTCAACTTGACCAGCAGCTATTTTGCCTCTTGCGCTGTCAATCATTGACTCAAGTTTGTCGGCGGATACCTAGGTAACGGATGTTAGTCGCGTCCAGTTGGCGAAACCGCGAATGACAGATTGTTTCCCAAGGAAAATACTCACATATCGCCTCTCAGGTTTCTCGCCACTGAGTCTCTCCGCAATATCATACATCTCATTGATTGTAAGTATATCGCCATTGGCCATGACTCTTGAGTTGATCGTTCTAGGGTCTGCGATGATTCGAGCAACAAGGGAGCCAACATCTCGATTGTCAACAAGATATGTTTGCATGTTTCCATCTTCAGGTATCAGGTTAACCAAGAAATCCGGCAGCGCGATGGCATAATCCGTTGCACCAGAAGGAAGCCGAGGAACAAAGCCAAAGTGCCACCATCCTACGTCAATGATAGTGTGAGGAATTGCAATCTTCTCTAGCTCAATATAGATCTTCTCTTTCTAGATAGTGTATGAGTGTCGGTGAGTCAGCATTAAATAAAGGGTCAACTGACATTCTTTTGCGCGGTAGAGATGCCGTTTGGGTCAACGGCCATGGCATATGCAGCTGGGACGAACCGCTTCACTCCCGCCTTTTTCGCAGCGCGGGCTAATGGAAGCTGTGTATCGAGAGCGTTGGGGGGAACTGAAGCGATCACAATATCGATGCCTTTGAGGCTCTTCGATAGCTCCTCCTCAGATCCATTCAAATCGATAGCTGTGATCCTAACTCCCCTGCGAAAGAGTTCAGAGTATTCCGGTTTCTCAAGCGACGAAGCCCTAGCTAGGGCTTTCACTTTCTGGGACTCAATTAGCCACCACGACTAAACCCAACTGGAGGGCAATCATTCGGTTGCATCCAAAGGGTTGGTGCGTACAAACTTGGGTTCTTGCGACTGTAGTAAACCCTCAAGGATGAGCCCCCCTGATTCTCCTGTGGCGCCGAGCATGGCAACATTGAGTGTGTTGTTCATTATTTCCTACCGCGAAAACGTAGAAGTTTTAGCGATTCGGTAATCGTGGTGAGAATAAGACGCAGGCTAGCAGTCGTATAAAAATACAAGCATGGCAATATGAGATTTGGAGTTTGCGACGAGTCTGCTTCTAAGCCCTAGCGCTACTGAAAGGCTCAGCCTGTGTGATAGAGCTTTGACCAAGAAACCTTGCTTCCAGGGCAACTATTTTCGGCTCGGGGTTGGTTAAGAGCCCGGATGACAAATTTTTATCAGATCTTATCTTGAAGCCGCTCATTAAGTAACAATGAATGATTTCATTTTTGTATTAGCTTACAATGATTCGGATGAATGCCGTTCCGCCGTACCTAGCTCTCACAGACATCGAAGCCAGCCGTATCTTGTGATGTGACAAAAGTCCAGCCTGCTTATCTACACTCAAACTGTGATATTACCCACAACTTTCTCGCTGACGACAACTTCCAGAGAATAAAACGCCCTAAGTGTAAGATCCAACAGTCTGGTCTCCGACTGATGCCAACTTTCGCGGTTCAGGCAACTATTGGTATCAGGTTCAAGTGCTAAAGATGTAGCGGAAAGGGAACCGCATTCTTTACCGAAGTAACTTTCCCTTGAAGGACCAAGGAAAAATTCAGATAGACTTGCGGTAGCGTGAAAAATTGGTACGTTGGAAATTGGCCAAGGTCTATATCACGGCTTAGGGCGACAGCTAGGCAATTTTCGCAGAAATTATCTCTAAACCTCCATGTGCCCAATTGGGGGCACTTCTGTAAGTATTTTAAAGATACGGTTAAGGATGACTTTATAGTTGCTCACACTTCGACTCTATGGGTGGGATGTGTTGAGAGTCACCACTTACTTTTAAGCATATTTCAATGGGCAAGTAATCTACGGCATTCACGAGTTAAACTAGACAGAGAGAAAGTAGGCGGGTACCCTGCATAGTTCAGCCAAATATCCTGAGTACTCGAATTGCCAATGGAATCATGTTTTTTGGGTTCGTTACGAATGAGTGTCATCTGCCGGACCAATCTCCGAATTCCACGCCCATCAACTCCGGAGCACAGGCCCGAAGGCCTTTTTGGCGGAGATTTGCTCCGAAAATATCGGGAATAAACGCCGGGTTTGCGGGGATTTTTAGGTGGGTGATCCACAACATCCATCATGATCCTGATTGGAGTTACGTACGAGATGCAAAATAAATTGCTGGTAGGTAGCCAAATACAGCAGGTCATTCCTTGTAGATGTAGGATCGTGCGCTTATGGCCTGTCCATGTAATGCAGAGCTGGATAGAGCATTAGTGAGCCGCTCCACACGTCCATCACGTGCTGGTGAGACAGCTCCCATGACTCACAGAACGGTAAGCCTTTTCACGTTTAACAAAACATTATATATACAGATGAGAGTCCTTTCTTTTATTTCATAGTAAACTTGAAGACTCAAGTCTGCCTTTATATATCTGTTGAATTATGATGTCTGCCCCCATGGATCACCCTGTCGTCGACCTCCTAAAGTCGCTCATGTCCATCGTCAGCACCAGCGAGCTTGAGCACGCTATCGGTGTCTTTCTGGAACAACACCTTCAGAAGCTTGGCTACACTGTTGAACGCATTCCTATTGCACCTGGTTCAACTCGCCACAATGTCTATGCTTACCTTGGTTCCGTCCGCAACACCCGCGTCCTTCTCACAGCTCACATGGACACGGTACCACCACATATTCCGCTAACCATCGACGGCGACATCATCCGCGGAAGAGGATCTTCTGATGACCTGGGCCCTCTGGCAGCTCAAATACTGGCTGCTGAGGAGCTAAGAAAGGAAGGCAAGCTTCGAGCAGAGGGAGATATTGGGTTGTTCTTCGTAGTTGGTGAGGAGAATGGCGGGCATGGAATGATTGCCGCGAACGATATGGGAGTAACATGGGAATCTGGAATCTTTGCTGAGCCAACAGAGAGTAAGCTTGCAAAAGGTCACAAGGGACAAGTCGCTTTCGAGGTCATCGCCAATGGCTTTGCCTGGTAAGTCTGCCCTCTGAAGGAAGAATTCTTCTTGACAGTCAAATTAACCAACCACCGATAGCCATTCAGGATATCCCCACCTTGGAAAGAGCGCAACATCAGCACTTCTTGCTGTACTGAACGACCTCTCTGCCGCAACATGGCCGGAGTCTGACCTTCTGGGTCCTTCCACATTCAATATCGGAACTCTCGAGGGTGGAGAGAAGCACAACATCGTCGCCCCATCGGCAAAGGCCCTGTGTGAAGTTCGTATGGTTGCTGACTTGCCCGGCATAAAAGTCAAGGTTGCGGATATAGTCTCGAAGCACCCAGATATAGAGCTGAAATGGGTCTTCGAGTACCCCGAGGCCCTCTTGGACTGGGAGATTGACGGGTTCGAGGCCGCCCCAGTGGCTTTTGGAACTGACGTTCCTCGACTCCAAGACCAGTACTGTAAAAACCGAGTTTTGTACGGGCCGGGGTCGATTCTGGTAGCGCATGGCCCAGATGAGTTCATTCGAGTTCCAGAGCTGATTGACAGCATTGCCGGATATAAGAAGCTAGTTCTTCACTTCCTTCAATGAGAAAATGAGACTAGCGTATTACCACCAGTATTTGAAGCATTAGCTTCCTTCAACACTGCACATAACATTGCACCTTGTAATACAGTCCGTTATAGTTTGAAGAGTCCTTCAGAAAAGGCCAAACACTCAACCGAAAGATATCAACCCGGATACTGTTGAAACCCTAGAAAGTTCAAGCACTATTTTTATTGTGCTTAAATTTCCATCGGTGTCATTCGGTACTCTTTTAACCACTTTTCTGATGCCTTCTCCCCCTCGATCTTGTTAAGTCCTTCCCGCATCAAGAATAATTCTCAAATATCTCCGGACAGGAAACTCCGCTTTCTTGTTTGATACCTGCAGTATAATATGGTACGACATACCGTCGAGACCTGTGTATGGAAGCCAATGTTGTGCTGGTAAGTCGAAGAACCCAGGGGCTTTGCTGTCAGGGATGGTGACCTCCACCGAAGGGCCAAGAACAACATTTTCAAAGCCGCAATCATTGTGCGCCATACTTCCAGGTTCTCCCGGCATTTCCAGCGCTGGTCGGATAACGCACCGAGGCACCGCCTCTGCGCCGATGGGGTGGTTAAGGGTCGGCTCGGCATACTGATACCACTGAAACTCTAGCTGTGAGTTATCTTCGGGATGATCGGGGTCATAGGACTCGCTAGCATCCAGAACGATGGTATCGCCAGACTTGACGGTTCGGCTTATGAAAGCTGGGCCCTTGTGACCATTCACAACAGGGACAGGGGGGTGGCTCGTTGCCCAGAAATCATTAGTCAAGGTCCATCGCATCCTAGTAACAAAGTCGTTCTGGAAATGGTCTCGCCAGCGGCAAATCGTGGCTTTGTTATCCGTCCGCCTTGAACCATCGACGTCAATGATGGTGTCGACGACATCGGCGTAATGGGCGCTGTCGACATTGACTGCCCGGTATCGACCACCCCAGCTCCCAAAGCTAGGCGATTCTGGACAGCTCAAGCCATTCTGAATGAGGTAGAGAAACGTCGGCGTATCGCCCTCCATAATGTGCATTGGAGTGGGGTATGCCGCACCTAGTGGTCCCTTTTGAATGTGCAACTGAAGCCATTCTATAGATACTTTGGATAGGTCCCCTCGGGAGATCGGATGAGAGATCCCTTGCCAGGCGGACATGTCGAAAGCGCCGAAACCGTGGATAGAACAGATATAAAAGACTCGAGGGAAAGTATTGCGGATCCACTCTCCTGTGTCGTCTTGGTCCGAGATCGTGTAGACTCTGAGCCTGGAGTGTAACTCGGCTTCAACTTTGGGAGATTTAGTGCGCTGAATGTGTTGCAGTGCCTCCGCGATCACATTTGTTCCGCCCCAGCTAATCACCCACAGAAGGTCCGTCGAGTCCTCCAGTTCGTAAACCAGGTTGCGAGCTCCGTCGCTGAGTGGCAAGTCCAATGCTTCCTTGCCGTACACCTGGAGGGATTAGTCTGACTGAGCAAGGGTTGGGGGTGACAGTGTGAGATCTTACCTGTGCACCTGAAGAGACAAGCTGCCGCAGATGCTGCCCAGTGGGATATTGAGCATCTGGATGGACGTGTTTGTTCAGATTGTCAACAACGCGCCCGTAGGTCTCGATTATGTGTGTCATGGACTCCGGGGCAGTTCGTGTTGGTAGCCATGCAGACGTGACGGCGCATATACCGCGAGTATCAAACTCATTTGCATACAGCAGGTATCGTACGAGAGATTCCTGGTCATCGGGCTCATTCTCAATGTCAGAAAGAATAAATACTCGAGGTTTCGACGGAAAAGACTGAAGCCGAGTAAGATCCGGCAATATTTGTTGTTGCTGTGTGGACATGATGAGACAATGAAGCAAGACGCAAACTCCTAGGGTGAAGCTGCACAGGTCCGACCGATTCCTGACGAGATGGTGCCTTTACTTCCAGGAAAACACTCAGGCTCCAGGTAAGGGCCTTTATCTTCTTTTATCGTCGTTGCCGGAGAGTCTTTGTTTAAACTCGGTGGATTGTTAAGCCGATGTGGCTGCCCAAAGGCCGGCCGCGCAGCGCTTCCAACTTCCGATGTAGGGCCCTTGCCAGCAACACAAGTCGAGCAGAGGGATATGTGGTAATTTTTGCCGGAAGCGGCGGCCAAGCGCAAGCCGCATCCTAGTATCATTCCAGAAATTGGGCATTTTAGGCTAATCCCCTGGTGTAGCCAATGGTCGAGATAATTTACGTATTTGAGGTCGGGCCAACGAGTTGCCAATAATTATCCATTTGTGCAGCGGCACCAAGTATAACAAGCGACACATTGAAGTAAGAAATCTATTCCCAAAGATTTCCCGTCTCTATTCCAAGACGACAGCCTACCAAGGACGACCTAATAGCATCACCAGATATCCATCGTTGACTAGAGACACACTCGTCCACGGGCTGCCAATAACCTCCCAGCGTTTTATAGGTGCTTGAGCTTGCCTAATCTTATCTGGGGGAGTCAATTGCGAGCCACCGATCCCGGAAGGCTCAACCATCTTCGAGCCCCCGCTTCTCGACAGTCAACACGCGAATCCGTAAATTTTTTTATTGGGCCAGACTTACAAACTTGCTTCCTTGATCCTTTGCTATACGCAAATAGCCAGGAACCTGCCCAATCCAGTCCCAGGATTCGTGAGACATTACGAATGAGACCTCGATGCTCGAAAGACCTCGGGCTATCTTATGCCGAAAGCCCAGTATGCTCTTCACTTTGACATTGCCTCAATATTGTAAGCATATCAGTGTAACCAAACAGCCAAAGAATACCCAAATTCCCACAGAAAAAGTCCATTGCGGATCATCATGGCCATTTATCCCGTGAAGTTTAGGATCTCGACAACGTCAAAAATTTCAGTTCTACGTCAAGAGATTGGAGCCAATTCTGTCCATGTTGCATGGAAGGCCGTGGAACGCCCATGCCCACATTCAACGCGCATGTCTTACTAAACCTAATAGCTACAGCAACCAGCATAGCAGTGCCTACCACTGTGCGAAGCAGCTTCTCTGGAATGCGGCAATTGTATCCACTCCGTCACAAGGGGAACCTATGACCACTTCATGTTCAAGTTAATCGAGCAGCTAAAAGTACGGCAAATGCAGGGGAATTCTCTGGTTTCTTTCGGAATACATTTAACTTCACCGTTGAGATTATGCTTCGTACAGGAATATTTATAGTTCGGATCGACAGGCGACAGGACGTGTGCTATGGTTTGCAACAGGCAATGTACGCGAATGGCATTCAGTTCGAACTCGAAACGCCGTTGCCACAATTCGATTGAAATTTTGATTCAGCTGACAGGATTAGACGCTCCATCAAAGCATGAAGAATTTAAATTTAGACTGTTCTAGAAATCTCGCGACGGAACCCTGCGTCAGGATACCAAGAGGGGAACTCACTCCTAAAAGCAAGAAAGAAGAGGCCCGAGAGAGAGGATGAGACCAATATTTGAACAAGGTAATTTATGAGCTACCGTGTGGTACATTGCTGGATCTTGAAATGCCGAATTGGGCAGAGAAGTTCTTTGCCACTTTGACTGGTAGCCCAGTCTCCAAGAACGACTGGATGTGGCAGATGGCATTGATGTGCCGAAGCCGCATGACCAATAAAAATAAGCTTAAAATCACATAAAGTCAGATGAATACCAGGTGATTTTGTGAGTCGGCGAAATTTCCTTGGAAACGCGTTCAAAGCTTCAAGAGCGACCAGTATTACATTAAACCTACATTCTTCGAAGTAAGTACTCGGTCAAGGACAGTCGGGGCTAAATCCATAGTACAGTGAATCTACATAAGTGTATGCAAGCGAACTGCTGTGGATGTTGAATGCAACACACGGCCAGAGGAGTGGGACTTCGACGAAATGCACGAAGTTTGGGGCCAATGTTCCAACGTCGCCAGACAGCTCTGCTACCTGCGTACCTCTTTTCCTATTGCTTGTAGATGTCCTATCACGCATAATATTGAAGGATATCATGCTGCAGTAAGCTTCTCATCTGGCGAATCAAGCTTCTGCCTTGACGTCCCTGTTACTTGTAACCTCATAGTTGCATAATATGACTCCTTCTCTCCTCGTCTTCCAGCACTGCAATCAAGAGCATTATAGTTTGGTTCTACAGTTCCCTTCAGTCACCTTCCAGGATTAGGATATATAACAGCCGGAATCCCCTTCTAAAATTGTGTTTTCTCTTCTCTCCTTCATCTTCATTTCTCTACTCACTTCACTTTGAGCACTCAGCGTCTACATCCATCATCACCCTCTTTCCTTCTTTCAGCTTTACGCTATCCTCTTCTTACTCTTGACATTCATTCATCATCGCTAATATCAGTCGCTTTTCTGATTCTCCACCTTATTTTAGCCTTTGGTAATCGGCAATCCTCTAAATTCATACCACCAGACAATGTCTTCACCAACCACCTTTCCTCTCACGGCGAAGTCGCTCAGCATTTTGAATAGCGAGACGTCACACCTATCCGTGTCCAATGATGACATGGATGGCTGTGCGTCCGAGTGCTCTTATGTAAGTAATTCCTTTCTAACTCTTCTGATAGAACAATATGCTAACCATTCTCAAGTACTCTCTTCCTGAACTCGAAAATGACGAGTGGCTCGGTCGCATTCCAGCTTCAGAGGTCCGCAAGCAGGCCAAGCTGGTGCCCGATGTGGCTCTACCTGGTGTCAGATACCCACAAGAGCTTCACAACAAAGAAGGTCTGCCGCTGAGGGTGCCTGGCCCATGGAAAGAATACCCTCTTTGTCTGAACGGCCGATTCGTCTATGGCAACCCTGGCCCTGCACGGGTCGTCGTCAACCCATCTGTGCCTGATGGCCATGATGTGATATACCACACGACTCGTGGCAATTCTGGGTTTTTGCAAGCCAAGTATCGCCCCAAAGGACACGGAAAGGGACCTCTTCGCAAGCTGGTACCCCAGCCTTCTCTCCCCTTGCCTTCGCCAACACTGGCATCATCACCACCATCGCCACCAAGTGTTTACGGCACTGCCTGGACAAACCAAGGCTATTACAATGCTCCGACTTGGCCTAATTACTGCACAAACTACTATTTACAGAGTGCAGTCATGGCACCAAATGCCATGTTGCAATGCTATCCTGGCTTCCAACCGCTCAACATCAGCCCGCCACATTTCTGGCCTGTCGGATGAGCTAGATACGGCACTGGTGTCACGGCACTGGTGTCTCGTCACGAGCAAAGAAGAGTCCATTGATAACCCCACTTCTATTATTGCGCCAAAGCTTTATAATAGCGACAGCGAGACATTACTTCGTCATGTCATAAGTCTGTCTGCTAGTCTCCGGTTGGACCAGCCGTCGCGTCCAGTCTTACGCAAGAGTCAATTGCCGAGGTTGGCTCTTGGCAAAACATTGACTCAGAAACCAATACATTCTCAAGAAGCCTCAAGGCTATTTCTAAGCATTTACCTCTCGGCGTGGAGCCACAGACTGTCATCACAAGATGCAAATATGAGTTTCTCGGCCAAGTCCACCAAAAGATACAATTCCGGAGTGATCCACACTGCCTCTTATCGGCAACAGCAGTGTCAATATATATAGGCAATAGCACTTGAATTAATAAACGCATTGCTCTTAGCTGGCAAATCATAATTACATTCTTCTTACGACTGTGTCTTTCCACGGCTCATGAAGTGACAAAGTGAATGTCTCGTAGCCTCTGTCTCCTCATTCTAACCCATCATTACTCAAGCTGTGCAGTAATTATTGTGAATGACCATCAGCGCTGAGTACAAGGCACCTATTCAAATCAAGCTGAGTCTTGCCTCGATTAACAGTCAAGGTCCTGCTTGTTTGTGCCACCTATGAGTAACTCTACCGCTTTTGTTGGCATTGATCAACACGCGCTGATTTATCCGAGTACTTGTATGGATTAGCAATACAACCGAAAAGACGCCTTACTATTTGTGCATTCAGCCTTGAAATTTAAACGATAGCCTCTGCATTCTTTTTGTCGCTTGATGCGTTGCTGTAGCAAACCAAACCTTGACTTTGCAAGTCTTGGGTTGGGCGTGAAAGGAAGGATTTTGTGGAACCCTGGCTAATGGCTTGGAACTCTCAATCCTGCGCCCGCCCTGCACCATGATATGGCAGAGAATCACTCATCAATCATCATTGATTCACTTTACAGCGGTCGTCCCAAGCAATGTGACCTCATGCGTTACGTCACGTTCCATAAGAGGGCAAGTGCTTAGCCATTTCGACTGAATGTCTGACAAGCGCAGCCACTAACCTTCGCGTCATCATTTCCCGCGCCCGACAGTGCCGGCGACTTGTTCGTGACAAGCAAGGGTACGCTGATTTATAAACATAGAGCAGCCCAGGAGGATCCAGCCTTGTCTTTTCTCCCATTCAATCGGAATTTCACCAGTGCTGTCTCACCCAACTCGACTCATCATGCGTCTCTCGATCGCCGTGTTGCTGCCGCTTTGCTCGGCTCTCTACGTCCCTGACCAGCTCCAGCCACGCTCAAAGCACCACTCGAAGCCGATCGAGAGCTGCTCAATAGAGGAAGTTGTCAAACTGCTGGATCTTCAACCCTCCAATGAAAAGGGTTATTTCTTTGAGACATTCCGAGACCCAGACACCGTCCCCGGTAGCAATCGTTCCGTTAGCACGGCCATTTACTACCTTCTCGACGGTGCTGCGGGCAACTCACTCTGGCACAAACTCGACGCAGCCGAGGTGTGGCACTACTACGCCGGCGCTCCTCTGGTTCTCAGCCTGTCTACTGATGATGGCACCTGCGTGAGGGACCATGTCCTGGGCTCGGACCTGGCTCACGGTCAGCGACCTCAGGCTGTGGTCGCTCGGGATGAGTGGCAGCGCGCTCGTAGCTGTGGTGAGTGGACTTTGGTGGGCACTACGGGTAAGCAAAAAATCAGTTCTTTCGCCGGATAGGTCCATTTTAACTAACATTCACTCCAAGTTGCTCCCGGATTTGACCCCAACGGCCAGGTGCTTCAACCAGAAGGGTGGGAGCCGCGATCTTGCTCCAAGGACTAGGTGGCAGATCATCGTGAGACTAGACGCCACCGTCGAGCTCATTCGTGGAGCAGAAAAGCAAAGTTAGGGCTATTATTGAGCCCCCAAGAAGAGAACGCCACTTTCCAATTAGCCTTGAAATTGGTTGGGATATCATCGTGGGAATTCCCGGCCAGACGCTCTATTTAATAAGACGGGAAAGGAAATCCCGGATTCAACCCATCTTCATATTCTTGGCACACGTTCAATTCCGATACCGCTTGTGATGACAGGAACACAGTTAATCGTAAGATCGCGACGACATGGCCTCAGGATTTCCAACAATCATGAAAAAAAATCTTACGAGTGTCACGCAAGAGTCAAATTGGATATGATTCTAGCTTGGCTGCTAACGGTCTTATCTTCGCCTGTGCAACCGATGAAGCATTTTTAATCATCTCCTCGTGGCTCACATACATTGGTACACTATGGGTTGTGAGAAAAGCGCATAGCGTTACGGACGTGCTTCGTCGCGGAGAGCGGTCCATCTATACAGGGGAGTCATCTCAGGGCGACCTTTCCAGTAATACCAACGTAGAAGAGGTTGGTTCTATGAGAGCCTGGGACTAGTCTATGAAAAGGTCAAGTAGTCAACCAATCATTTCCCATTCTCCGACTATGTAATTCCACCCTCGGTGATCTCTCAGTTCAGACTAGCTCGCCTGTGAACATATATGTCAGTTCACAACTGCGAATAGTCTTTGTATGACCAATGTGTAACTGATTCTCTCTTTCCCTCGTCTTTTAGACCTTCTGAACATCGAATGTACAGCGAATAATATCGGATGAGGGCGGGAGGTAGGACACGCCTTAACCGCCTGAAACCTCCAATGCAACTGAACCACCCAGACAGTTCAAAGCCTTCCAGGATCTATCGAAAGATAAGGACCTCCCCAAGCCCAATGCATCTCCTCCATGTGGTAGTTGACTACTGGAATACGACAGAGAAAGGATGAATTTCGGTGGTGAGGTTGGTTTCCTCTTGTTCTTCAAATCCCAGGTACTGCAGGCCAACGTCCTGATATATACAGACGCATAAAATTCATAGGCAATTGCGAGCTTTCCGAAATGCTTCCTTTCGGCCAAGTCTGAGACATCGACTTGAATGCAGTTTAGTGAGCAACACATCGGCACTTAGAAGCTAACAAGAAGGTGCACATCCCCTGCATTGATCAAGGATTGAATTTGGCCTGGCGGAACAGCTCGGTAGTTACTTCTACACGTCTTCAGGCTTCCAGCATGTGAATTCTCGATCATCTGCGAGCCCTCTGCTCGCTAACCTTGACTAATCAACCTTGTAGCGTTGGTCAGACCGGTAACAAGAAGTATCCCGACTCGGCCTTAGGGACGTCAGCGATTAACTCCGTCCGCTCTGAGCATTAATACCAGAGAGCTCGGACATCCTTTCACTAGCTGTAGCATTCTCTTGGCCTTGAAAAGGTGAGGCGCCACCTCAGGCTTTGCATAGTTGCCGGTGACAGTTGGTGGCCAGTGTGGAGACCGACTGAGCTGGTCTCTGTCGGAAAAGCATAGCCATGATTGGCCGGGCACCATTATGATTCCGTTCCCCGTCGTAAATAGCTTAAATCCGACATTTATCGTACAGGTATCTGATCTTGCATAGACTTTGTTTGCTTGTCATGCCTTAGTCTTGCCGACACCGAAAGTGTCCGAGGGCGGTCGAAATTCCGCCCGACGTCAGTCCTGTTTTAGGCTGGACGATGCCATCTCCAGAACCAGAGAATGCGTATAAATCTTCCTCGGTCCTCGTTACATAAACAGAGTTTTAACAAGCACCTTCGACTCTTTATATCTTAAACTACAACAAGCATTTATCAATTTCACCTTGCCCCATTCCAACATGACGCCCTCTTACACCCAAGAAACCAGAGCCAGCGAGCTTGTGCCCCTCTACGCCTCCAACATCAAGGGAAAGACTATTCTTATCACGGGTGTCTCCCCAGGTGGCCTCGGTGAGGGCTACGTCAAGCAAGTTGCGGTGGCCAAGCCCGGAACCTTCATCCTGGCCGGGCGGTCACCGGCCAAATTCCAAAGCCTTGTCGACGAGCTAAACACCAACCACCCCGAAATCAAGGTCAAGACTCTGCCCTTGAATCTCCTCTCGTTCGCCGACGTGCGCACAGCCGCCGAGACCGTCAATTCATGGGATGATGTGCCCAACATTGATGTCCTCGTCAACAACGCTGGTATCATGGCCGTGTCCTACAAGAAGAGCGAGGATGGCTTTGAGAGCCAGTTCCAAACCAACCACTTGAGCCACTTCCTGTTTACCAACCTTATTATGAACAAAATTCTCGCCTCACCGGCCCCACGAGTAGTCAGTGTCTCGAGCAACGTGCATCGCGTCGGACCCATCCGCTGGACCGACTACAATTTTGGTGACGGCGACCGGTACAATGCGTGGCTGTCCTACGGCCAGTCCAAAACGGCCAACGCCCTGTTCGCCTTAGAGCTCGCCAAACGGCTCGGCTCCAAGGGACTTGTCACTTTCGGGATGTGCCCCGGCACAAGCTTGACCAACCTCTCTGCGCACGGCAGGGATGATCTCGCGGCTTTCGCCGCAGGCCTCACCGAGATGGACAGCATCTTTGGGAACAAGTGGTCGACAGGCATGGCTGAGCTCTTCTTCAAGGACAATGACCAGGGTGTCGCGACCCACGTCTTTTCCTCATTTGATACCAGCATTGTGGAGCATAATGGCGAATTCGTGAGTGATTGCCATCTGGCGGATCCGAATGAGGAGGAAGTCTACGCGTGGGCTGCCAGCAAGGTGGACGCCGAGAGGCTGTGGAGGTTGAGCGAGAAGCTTGTTGGCCAGGAGTTCAACTACTAAGGAGAGTTTGAATGTCTTTGACAGAGGCAAAACGGTAGAGGGTTAAACAAGATCATCAAGTTGCTTGACGTCATTTATTAGATACCTCGCTAGTGTGTAAAGAATCGAATTATTCTTGAACATAAGCAGCAGCTACAGTGTCCAGAGGGAAATAGTCTTTTAGGTGGCCGGTCACTTTAACGCAAGGTATCTTCCAGAGAGGAATTTTGGCCCAGGAGTCGACCATTCACGTGCATGACACCCAGAAGTCCACCAGTTGCGGGGAATTCACAGCCGCGATTGTCTTCATTTTTGCGCAGGTAGAATTATACATGAGTATCTGCTTAACGATATAACTATAGAGTCTAAATCATTGTAAAGCAGGACGCTACCGAGATGTGGTGCATCTCTTCCAAATGACACACGTGTTGACCCGAGTGACGTACTTGTGGGGGCCGAGTTAGAGGCCCCCACAAGTACCCTATAGCAAAAGGGTTGCTGAGATTTTTGCCACTGATTTACGCTATCAAATAGGCCGAATTGGATGCAACAGAAAACCTTGAGTGCTACAAAGATTCGTCTTCGAAGGCAGTGACAAAAGGTCACATTGTCGACAGGTGGATATTCAATGATTAGGAAACCAATTGTAAGATGGTTGTCATCAACGACTAAAGAGACGCATGTTTAAGTGGGATCACTTGCCAACTTTTTTTATTTTATTTTTTAGCTAAACAACTCGTATGGAATAGAGTCAAACTATTTCAGCCTCAAAAGCTTATTGCTGTCTCAACGCGTTCAAACCACAGCCATCTCAGTTTAAACACTGATTGTTGTGAGACTTCCGCGAGCAGCGTGGAACAAGTGATCAGCCAAACAAATACTGCATCCGGCTAGACCCCGACCTCCCGTCGACTGGGGCTGCGCCTCAACCCCCTGGCTAGTGATTGGCGCATGTCTCGTATCGAACCTTGACTCTGCGATGAAAGAAAGCCAATCAGACGTCATTCTCCGCTTTAATTCTCTCGTAATCTCCAGCCTCGACCTCGTACCTTTTTGTCGTCTTCGTTTCCGTCGATTCCATTCTCGTCTGACACTCGTTATCACGTCCATCTCGGCCCCCATCGCGCGGACGAACGTGTTCCTTGGCCCTTTGACATCTTCAGTGTCAATTGAATACTCCCTGGTATCTTCAGGATATCGGGATTCCGCTCGCTTTTTATCTTTTGCTTTTACCCGGATCGACTCCAAGACTTGGGCTTCCCCGCCTTTGTTGACCTTGATAACCTTAAGTCCGGCGGACATCCACGCTTCCCACCAAACATGCCGCTCGATGTCACCGGGTCGAACCACGTCTAGCTTCAACAACAACAACAACTTCAACCCCTGCCATTGATCATTTCCTTGGCGATAGTTGTATCTACCAGCGCAACAAGTCCTCCCGCCGTCGCCGGTCGCGCCGAACCACCGCGATGATGAAGCCGTTCACAGCAGCTCTCTGCATCTTCACCTGGGTCGCGACCCTCGTCCCCTCCGTATACGCCGACCGAATCCTCGAGTCCAAGTCGCTCAACAGCTGCCAATCGGGCTCCAAATTTTCCGCGTCTCTATTCCATGTCGTCATCACACCCAACAACTCCATGGCCACCATCGAGCTGTCGGCCGTCGCCTCAGTCGAGGGATACGTCGAATTCGATGTCTCCCTCGACGTCTACGGCTACCGCTTCCTGCGCCAAAAGTTCAACCCGTGCGAGGGTGAGGGCGACCTCAAGCTGGCCGCCCTGTGCCCCATGACACCTGGCGACATCGATCAAAAGTTTAATCTTCCTCTTGGCGATGCGTTGGATCAGGTTCCGGGTATTGCTTATGGCATTCCTGATCTGGATGCTACAGTTCGCGCATTTGTCAACTTGACATCGACCGGAGAGAGCGTGGCCTGCGTCGAGGCTGACTTTTCTACGGGAAAGACAGTCGAGCAGCTCTCAGTCAAATGGGTCACAGCCATCATCATTGGAGTTGGGCTTGTGTCCTCTGCCGGCATCTCGCTGCTTGGCTACGGAAATACTGCCGCTCATCTGGCGGCCAATACGCTGTCTTTGTTCTCCTACTTCCAAGCCCAGGCTATGGTCGGTCTCACTGGCATCCAGATGCCGCCCATCGTGGATGCTTGGACGCAGAACTTCCAGTGGGGTATGGGCATCATCAAGACGAACTGGATGCAGGACGTCTTTACATGGTATCAGCGTGCCACCGGAGGCGTCCCCTCTAGTCTACTCAACACACTCGCCACGGCCTCAGTGCAAGTTGCGAAGCGTTCCCTCGACTATCTCCCCGAACCCGCCGTACACTTGATGACCCGCAGCCTGGCTGTGTCGAAGCGATCCAACATTGAACTCGAGAACGGCGCCTTTCTCGTCTACGGCATCCAGCGCGTTGCCTTCCGTTCCAAGATCGAGACGACGAACCTCTTCCTCACCGGCCTCGTCTTCTTCATCATCTTCATCGTCCTGGCTCCGATCCTCGTCCTTCTCTTCAAGGTGATCCTCGACCAGTGTGCTAAGCAGGCATGGATCAAGAACGATCGATTCCTCGAGTTCCGAACCGAGTGGCGCACAATCATCAAGGGCACCCTCCTTCGTCTTGCTCTCATGGGCTTCCCTCCATTGACTATCCTCTGCTTGTGGGAGTTCACACAAGCTGACTCCCCAGCGCTGGTCGTTCTCGCCGTCTTTTTCTTCTTTGGCATTCTCTTCACACTCTTCGCGGCTGCCTTCAAGATTGTCCGTCTCGCCAAGGGCACGAACCCATCATACAGCCTCTTCTCCAACTCTCGGGTGCTCAACAAGTACGGCTTCCTCTACATCCAGTTCCGCGCCTCGGGTTATTACTTCATCGTCCCCCTCCTCTGTTACATCCTGGTCAAGGGCATGTTCATTGCCTTTAGTCAGTCCAAGGGCGTCGTTCAGGCAGTCGCCTTGATTATCATCGAGGCCGCTGCTCTGATTACCACGAGTGTTATGCAGCCCTTTATGGATAAGAGCACCAATTCCTTCAACATTGCTATCTTTGTCCTCAACTTTCTCAACGCCATTTGCCTCTTCATCTTCACCAATGTCTTGGGAATGCCGAGGATGGGACCGTCTGTCACCGGCCTGGTGTTCTTCGTGGCCAACGCCGCCTTCTCTCTGATCTTGCTGCTTATGATCATCATCTCGAGCGCACTTGTCTTCTGGCGAAAGAACCCTGATGCTCGGTACCAGTTCATGGCCGATGACCGTGCGTCGTTCATGAAGTCCCAGACCCAGATCGACACCCTCAGCGAACTGGACGCTCTCGCAGCCACGGCCCGTGGTGACAAGGCCGGTCACCCCGGCGCATCGAGAACAGAGTTCGATCCACCGATGCCTCTATTTGGCGAAGGCCCAAAGAACTCTTCAAGCCTCTCGGTGTCATCGGGGACACCCTATAAGGGCTCTCAAACAGACTTGAACAACCGGTGAGGTGGGCGGGACGCTTCCTTGCGATGGAGGGGAGGATAGTATAGACGGGCACGCGTTGTTTCATACGGTCTGACTGACTTGGTGCAGCCGTGGTTATCGGGGTTATGGTAAGCAATCACATGCTATGACGAATAATTCTTGCGTCGTAAATAGGTCAATATGAGTTATGACATTTTAAGTTCAAACATCTCGCGGCGACAAGGAACATGAGTGCAATGTGAGCACATGCTGTCGAGACGACGTGCCATGACGCGACAAACTGCTGGTTGCAAACGTCTGTCTGATTACTGGCCAACGGTGTCTGCGGTTCTGTCTACTAACGAGTACGCGTCTCTGCTTCTTGTAAAGGCGGTCCAATATCGAAGCCTGCCGCCTCTAGTTCAAGCTTGCAAGTCGCCCAGTCCTGCTTGAGAGCTGGAAACAGGGTCCATGACCAGGTTCGCCGCCAGTCATGACCAGCGAGACTATTCAACTGCATTTGTCCCTTGCTGTACTGATTGAGAATATTCGTCACTCGAACTGACGTGCTGGTAGTTTCGGGGAGCCCTCCCAACGTCTCGCTCTTCCTCTTGTCGGCCGCCTCTTTGTAGTGTTTGACCTCAAGGTTGTCTTCATGAACGGAACGACCAGAGTAGATACACTCTTTCGCCCTTTCAAAATCCCCCCGGTGCTCCAGTGTTATGGAGTGATCGTCCCCCCAGAGGCTTTTTGCCTTGTGCCAGAAGATGGCCCACAGCCCCAGGGCTTCATCGTCATTACCAGCCGCAGCGGTGAGATTCCCGGCAAACCACGTCAGACGAGCAACTGCGAACTCAGCTTTCTCGTGTCCTTGAACCCGGAGTCTCTCCCGTATCAGAGCTAGTGCCTCCTCCAGCTGCCCGAGAGACGCGAACACACGCGCACGATACCAGACAGCGGTGTGTGTTATGTTGCCTGCTGAGCCGTCGCTTCTGAACGCTTCGTCGATAAAAGAATCCAGTAGAGAAGCAGCCTCTTCTAAATGACCGCAGCGGAAGAGGATGGATGCCAGACTTGTTTTGGCTGGTAGTCGGCCATCCCCGAGCTTCTCCTGTATCTCAGCGACCAATACCTTGACCTTATCGCCATCGCCAGGTTGGAAGAATCGAACGACATCCAGCTTGGCCTGCAAAGTCCGGTTATGGTATGGGCCTATGACTTCCTCCATATTCTTGACAAGATCGTTCCAAATCCCCTCCAAGCCATCAATGGGCTCATGATTGGCTTTGAGGAACTCTGTCATGTGTGTGAGAAGCCTGAACTTGCTGTTGATGGCCAGTCCGGTGTCTAGCTTCATATCCCTCTCACTGACCACAGCCTTGGCATGTGGCATGAGTCTCTGTATCTCCATCCACTTGTCGGCGTTTGGAACGGGGAACGTATAACACATAGTTGTCATGGCCTTGGCGGCAACTTCTCGTGCTAGCGGTCTGTTCCCCTTCGCCTGATTCCGAAGCACAAGATGTACTAGCCGATGCATTGTCACGGCTCCCTCGTCCCGGTCTTTGGTCAAGACTGAATAGCTCTCCAGCAACGACAGGGCCTCATTAACCTCCTCAATTGTCGGACAAGTAACTCTTCCTGTAGCTTCCCAGCCATCCCATTCTGGGCCGAGGACGAATATCCCAATGCTGCAAAGCTCGTACCTCTCTGCGAAGTTGATGAAGAGGGACCGCGAGACTTCCTGTCTTTCGTAGAAACCCGCAAGCCTCAGAAGTTCCGTGGCTAGACTGTTCTCCGACTCGATGGCCTCGAATGTGACCATCAGTGTTCGTGCAACGGCGCTATACCTCCCCTCCTCGTCTCTAAGAACAGAAATTTCGTCCTCTGGCGGCTGTTCTGGGACGAGCCTTCGGGCTTGTTTCAACCTCTGAAGGTATTCGGCCACCGAATCCTCCTTATTAGCCAAATAAGCTGTACCTTGTATCAAAGCTAGTGGTAGGTATCCTAACTCTGTAGCTAGTTCTCTTAAGTCTTTGTCCTCATGTTTGTTTAGAGGGGATCTTGTTCGCATTAGCTCGACACAGCCCTGTGGTGTCATTTCGTCGACCATCACCAGGTTCGCCGGATCTGCCAATGCCGACGCGGTTTCTTTGCTCCTTGTCGTAAATAGTATCGACCCATTGACTGGACGGGGCAGAAAGGACTCGATCGTAATTTGACTTGTGCCTAGATCTATGGTCTGGCGAAGCACGTTGATGTCATCCACGTTATCAACAACCATAACCCATGGGCAACGCTGGGCTTCGCTCTCTAACCATTCGTTCACCTTATGTAGCATGTCGTGCTGCGATAGCTGCGGGTCATCCACATCGCACCCTGGAATCTCGCAGCAGCGCGCAATCTTGGTGTACGAATCGACAAAGCGATCAATACTGCCTCCATGTACCCAAAACACAGAGATGTTGTTTCTTTCGTGTATTGAGGTGACCCACTGCATTGCGATTTGCGTTTTTCTAACATCTTTATATCGGCAACTTTCTTTGCTTAAGGATATCTTTTACTTACCCGATGCCTCCTACTCCCCAGATCGCTGCTCGTGTGTGGGATCTACCATGTTCAGACGTGTGGAGACCCAGGCAGTTGCTCAGTTTATCAAGCTCTGACTCTCTGCCCGAGAAGAACTGGTTTCTGGAAACTGAGATGAACCAAGCACGAGGTTTGTTCGCAGTGCCAATTGTAGTGGCGGCTGGCCGACGGGGTAACTCGGGCTGGCTTTTATGAGTTGCCCTAGCCGCCACATCGATCATCTCTTTGAGTGTACTCCTGACGGCTTTATAACCCTCATCCGTTGCACTACTGAACTTGACCATGTTGCTATGATCAGCATGAATTGCTCTGCCTCTGTCACCACCGAGTGTGGCGGATTCCTTTGGCACGATAATCCCTCCTCGCTTGCTAGGTAAAGCCTCCCAGAAGCAGTCTGTACGTATTTTTCTCGATTCCTGGAGGGCGTGGAACTCTTCGTCTATCCGATCTCGCAGCCCGCAGCTTTCGTTCAAGATTTCGAGCAAGTTGATATTGGTGTCCATAAAAATGCCCAGGAAAGAGGCAGCTGTCATCGCAGTTCGAGATTGTTTGCTTCCGCGATGAGGTGTTCCCATAAATATGATGCCGGCTGTGGACTTCCATACATCGTGATAATCTTGGGTCGATCTTCTATACGAGAAGCACATTGCCTAGGGATGGTATAATAAACATCTGGTCAGCCTCTTCACGTGTAAAGGTGGCCTTGTTGGGTAAAGAGAGTAGCAACTGACATCCTTACACACTATTCCACCCAAGCTATGGCAAACAAAGATGATGTGCCTTCCCATGGTCTTGGTCTCGCATCGGTAGTCCCTCAGGGCATGCACTAGCTCTCTGGCATGCTCGGAGGCGGACTCGGCTGCCAACCTGCCCGATGCACTGTCTTTGTTGATGACCCTAGCATCGTAACCAAATGTCATGATCCGAGACTTTGGCACATCCTTGGAAAGCAATAGTTTGGGCCAGGGCTCGAGCTTAACTCCCTTGGAATCCGTCCCTCGCCAAGTCTTGTGTCGATCACCCATGAGGCCATGGACGAAGACGATACTAAGCGGAATGCAAGTTAGTTCCTATAGCACCATTGAGCAGCCAAGTGTCGGAAGAAAGTTTGGCGGCGAATAGACTGCAGAAAGGCATACGTACTCGACTTCAGCGGCTGCTCCGCCATCGTACCATACAGCGAGACCTAAAAGTTTCTGCCCTTTACTCGCTGAAAGTTGCACATGTTTATGATGGTCTCGACCACTGATTCTTTGTAGCATTTTAAGCCGTCAACTCTCCCAGTTGTTGACACTAAGCGTTAATGTTGTGGTGATACGAGCGCAGCCTGATTGACGTGAGACATTTGCTGGGCACAACCACCTCATGCAGCTCAGCCGGGCGAGACACCAATCACATTGTGCATGTCCATTTATCCGCCGAAGTTCTACCATAACAACATGGTGGTGTTACGAGGACGTTTTGTTATTACTTTTAGCTACTTATGAGGTTGCACGACTTGACATTTGGCTTGGGCCATTAAGGTGGTTGGGCCTGAAAAACGTTCACTCTAGAGTTCCTCAAATGGGGTACTGAACTGGGCTATCTGGAAGCGTCAAGTTAAAGGAGTACCCTTGATTACGATAATGACACGGTACCAACTGCGGATACTGAAAAATTGGGGTGGGCTGAGTAACTGAAATTGATGATTGAGTTTGATGCTTATATGACCCGTGCTGAATGGTTGTAGCTATGGACAGTAGCAGAGACAGAAGCCCGACCACCCTCGGTTGCTATGCGTAAGCCGTCGTTGTATTAATCATGGGCTGAACTATGATTACGATATATTCAATTGTAATCAACGGCAACGGGACAGTTCTAAAACGTTGAGATGATGACCAATATCGCTGCTGACCATCATTATTGCCGAATGTGCTCGGATGTTAGCATGCAAACGACATTGGGAGACGGATTTGATTCACCCGCCACCAGTTGAAATGACAAATTGAGTTCCGTTGCCAACGTTAATAGATAGCTGCCATTTACTTTATAAGTGAGACCAACTATGGCATTTATTGGGATCTCTGGACAAACCAAGTACTTACACAACATCAGTTTAACATAACTCTGTAACCAACCATCACTGCAACACCAGCAAAATGGCACCCATTCACGTTGGAGCTCTTGTCTATGACTACCAAGCCATCGACGTTATTGGTCAGACTGACCTCCTCAACTCCTCTGGCAAGGCTCTCTTGAAAGCAATCAGCTTCTTTGGGCCAATCGACGAAGACATCATATCTCGAGCTCCTGAATTCGTCTTTCACCACATTGGTATTACGAGGGACCCCGTCAAATTATTGACCAGTACCATCACTCTCGTACCCACTACAACCGTGGACGAATGCCCCGACGTGGATATTCTGCTGGTCGGTGGGCCAGACATCGTGGACTTCAAACTCCACCCTAAGTTTGCCGACTATATCCGTCGACACGCCGCCTCAGGGAAGGTCCTGTTTACCAACTGCACCGGTGCTTCTGTTGTTGCATCCACGGGCGCGCTCGATGGAAAGCGTGCGACTGTCAACAACGTCGAGTTTGAGTGGGTGAAGGATAAATATCCTAAGGTCAACTGGACCAGGGAGAAGAAATGGGTTGTCGACGGAAACATTTGGACCGGATCAGGGGCCGTTGCTGGAATGGACATGGTATCTCACTGGATCAAGGAGAATTACGGACTGGATGTGCTTATCCAAGGCGCAGTCGGCCTGGACTACGAGCCTAGAAACGACGATGGCTTGTTCGAAGTGTTCCCAAAGAGATACGACTCCAATGGGCAGCAGATCTCTACCCACGTCTTTCGCTACCATAAGTAGACTTGGAGGACCTGGGGCGTGTCAACAGCTTGGTAAAGGCCCAGCCTAGATATCTTTCCATGGTCAGGGACTATACATATGTTCACGAAATGTGCCGTCGAGTTTAAAACCTCGATATAATTCGATTCTAGACGCTAGTAAATAGCAACAATGTAGGAAGACGAGAAAGTTTCACTTCGACGCTCAAAATATTCCAAGCTGTCTTTTGTGCGAGATTGAATTATGACTTCACTCGATGTGAACATTAATCCTAGCATGGCCTAGCCTCCACTACCTAAACGGTGGAAAATTCAGGGTTTTCTCCCCCAAATAAAGTAAACCGTCTGGTATATGTGAATACTTGGGTCCTTCAAGTCTTGCTTGAC
This sequence comes from Fusarium decemcellulare, assembly GCA_013266205.1. Classification (NCBI taxonomy): domain Eukaryota; kingdom Fungi; phylum Ascomycota; class Sordariomycetes; order Hypocreales; family Nectriaceae; genus Fusarium; species Fusarium decemcellulare. The sequence goes on from JAAGWO010000341.1 coordinate 81,734, forward strand.
TTTGGCAATAAAGACCTGAATCTCCTCCTCTGACCAGCCGAGCACCCGTCCAAAAAGCCCTGGGGTGTAGGAGTCAACCACTTGTGCTTCCTGAGTAGCCTGGTATCTCCCAAGCTCTTTGAGTTTCGGATCTTTCGGCCATGTACCCATAGGAACCTGCGGTCTGTTTAGCGTACTTGTTCATAGGTCTATAACTCGAAAGGCTCTGGCTCACCTTGAAGATCTGCTGTTGACAGTCCACAAACCCGGCTTCTTCGAGCTTGGCTTTCCAACTTGGTGCGCAGTCTAATGGCTTGCCAAACTTGGCGGCACCGTCGATAATTGTAGTCATCCATTGGCCAAAGTTAACGGCTTGAGCGGCTGTGCCATCGTCGGACTTGAACGGGGGATAAGCAGCCTGTAACTCAAAATATCCACCCGGCTTCAAGTGCTCGAACGCCTGCCGGAAGAGTTTCCTATCGTCAGAGATGCATCCCTCGAGCTCACGCGCGTGGATAAAGTCGAAAGGTGTGTGAAAAAGCCAGTCAGCCTCAAAGTCATCGACCTCGAACGAACAGTTTGGGGGAGTCCTATGGCAGATATTAGAGTGGACGAGTTACAAGGCGAGGTTCATTTACCATTTGGGTTGAATAGGGCTCAAATCTGTTCCCCGTACATCAGCAGACGGGTGCTCACTAACATGTGTAAGTAAGCTGAAGCATCTGACTAGCTGTTAAACTTCATGTGCTTACTCTGCAAAATCCATGGCCCAAATTCCAGTTCCGGTACCAAGGTCCAGTACACGCTGGGGGTTGGGTGCTATCGGCGCTAGATGTAGCTTCCCCCCGACGAGGAGGCGATATATGTGGTGGCCCAAGTCCATGCGGTCTTGCTCTTCAGCATCGTTTGGCTGCCACGTTATAAGTTTCTGACAAGTCTCACATAGTCCATTGCTCATACCACTAAATAAGTTCCTTCGCGGAAAGCGTGGTATCGCCGGCCGTTCTACAGAAGAATTGTCAGTATGAGCAGTGAGGTGACTGCGAATACCAACCTCATATCTAGATTGGTCAGACGGAGTTAAACACGGATAATGTCGGTTAATTCAACGGAAACGTACTTGTAGTTGAGGATGCTCGATTTCAGAGACGATAGGTAACTGCTTGAGCCCTCGCTTGCTAATGTTAGGTGATATTTTCGAATGTTTGTGGCCCAACTTACGAATCACCAAAAGCCGAGTCATTCTCTCCTGCCTCGTCCTTAAACAGCCACGTCAGTATGGAAACAACCCTAGCTGGAGTCATTGCTCACATCGACCTCAACGTGGCCCTCGGCGGTGCGGGTCTCGGCCGTTGCGGTTTCGGTCTGGGTCCTCTCCTGAGGCGATTGATCGGCCATCTTTACTCAAGGGAAGGGTCCGAATTTGCGGGGAAG